>CABEEJ010001821.1:75334-102299 GCA_901482245.1 Timema douglasi
GGGGGGGGGGGGGGGCGGGGGATAATGTTTTTGAAGACTTGCTGCGCGCGTTTTATACATTCTTCACGGATGTTACCATTTATAGCGAGGTGACCTTGTCATTTATGTATAGACACACAACATCATTGTTGCTTTTTTAATAGAGAGATATACCTTCTCAGGTGCTCGCTTGGTCTAAGGCGTCACTTGACTGTCGATGACGAGGGGATCATGGTTCGAATCCCGGTCGGATGAATTTTCCAAAATGGTTTCCAAGCTACCTCCATGCAGATGTGATTATATCTACTCTAAATTATATATTTACCACCCTTACCTCATTAGTAATAACTAGGTGAATGTCCCCAATGGGGAGGGACACGTACATACAAGACACACATAAACACACACATATGTTTACCTTCTTAGCCGACTGATTAGACTACATCTTTACACGACTTAAAAAACTTACTCAACTATAGAATAAACACAACACCTAGCCCTCCACCCTACACACACACACACACACACACACACACACACACACACACCACAAACGCATCTAGGACTCATCTAAACTTGGATTCATATCTGTGGAAATAGGTTTTTTTTAAATCCTACAATGACTTATTTTTGGCCATACTTTAAATTGAAACCTTTTGGTTTTGTAAAGAGACGCTTTACTAAAAAGGCTAAAGTGTTTGTAAGTGTTTTGTTGAGTCAATATCAACATACGCGCATTGGTGAGCACGAGGGACAAGATGTCAACCTCATCTACTTTGGGTTGTTAGTGATGGAGTTTAAATCCCAGTCGGGTTTACTCAAGAAGAGTTTATCCTAAATATATTCTCTTTTCATCCGACTGCCTCGCAGATAAAGAGTATATTTCCTATAAAGTACCGCCTTCCTCATCCCTACCCTATTAGCGTGGATAAGCGAATATTCCAGCCGGTTAGTAATACGCAGTGCACGGTAGGAACAAGCAACAAGCGAGAAAGCCAGCCTGTGATGTTTTACCGCACCTCCAGCGTGGTGTGGGAAAGTGAAGGTGATGATGCATCCTCTATAGGACTGACAGCCCGCGAGACGAATGTTGCTATTGTCATGAGTAACTCGGAGGCTGCCAACACAAAACATTGGTCATGACCCTCGCCTTGTGTTCTCCATGGAGTGAGGCTGGAATTTGGAACTTCTGCTTCTATTGTCGGACCGCCATAGAACTAACACCCTCATTTGTTCTCACCTCCACCGCGTCTTATTACCCGTCCGGCCGACAAGCATGTAGGGTAGGGTGAGGAAGGTAGGATTTAGAGGAAGTGTGGATGAGGAAGGTAGGATTTAGAGGAGTGTGGATGAGGAACGTAGGATTTAGAGGAGTGTGGATGAGGAACGTAGGATTCAGAGGAAGTGTGACTGAGGAACTTAGGATTTAGAGGAGTGTGGATGAGGAACTTAGGATTTAGAGGAGTGTGGATGAGGAACGTAGGATTTAGAGGAGTGTGGATGAGGAACGTAGGATTTAGAGGAGTGTGGATGAGGAACGTAGGATTTAGCTGAAATGTGGATGAGGAATGTAGGATTTAGAGGAAGTGTGGATGAGGAAGGTAGGATTTAGAGAAAGTATGGAGGAGGATGGTAACATATAGAGGAAGTGTGGATGAGAAAGGTAGAATTTAGGGGGAGTGTGTATGAGGAAGGTAGGATTTAGAGGAAGTGTGGAGGAGGATGGTAGGATTTAGAGGAAGTGTGGATGAGAGAGGTAGAATTTAAGGGGAGTGTGTATGAGGAAGGTAGGATTTAGAGGAAGTGTGAATGAGGAAGGTAGACTTTAGAGGAAGTATGGAGGAGGAAGGTAGGATTAAGAGGAAGTGTGATTGAGGAAGGTATGATTTAGAGGAAGTGTGGAGGATGAATGTAGGATTTAAAGGAAGTGTGGAGGAGGACGGTAGGATTTAGAGAAATTGTGAATGAGTACATCTAGCCGGAATTCGAACCCAACTTCCCCGTTACCAGAAGACCAAACAAGACGAAACTTATGTCTTAAACCATGTGTTCACTGTTTTGAGCATGAGGACAATTTTTTGACAGTTCAAAACATCAATAGATATCCTTTAATGGGTTCATACACCAAACCAAGGTTTCTGCAGCTGTTACTTTTGACTGGTGGTGTCAATCTTGACACCTTTAAGATAAATTAATTTAATTTTTTCTGTCAATGTTTGCCCTTAAACATTAAGTATGACTTATATCTTCTAAAAATAGAAACTTATGTCGATTTAACTTTGACATTTCTCTAAAGGCCAACATTTTTCCTGCTCTGGTTTTGGGTGAATTGAAATTTAAAATATATATTTCAATATATGTGCTAATCAGATTTAGTGTGGAAATATATTAATTTTATACTAAAACACTACTAATGTTTTCCGACAGTAGCTTATAAAGCAATTTTGCTACTATATTTAAACACATACATTGTCGAAATTGTTTTCTTCCCTTGATATTGATGGAATGGAGCTTTTGTGAGGTGTAGACTTATTGACTGATCTTGGTGTGTTTTGTAGGAGGTTCTGAGAGTGGTAAACATATCAGGTAGTCAAAACTTCGGGTGACTGATACTTATTTCAATCTCCCCCCAATCCCCTTCAACGCTTTCTATCCGGCGTGGTTGGTATTGGTGTCCAACTATATCATCTAAGAAAACATGACGAAAGATATATAATTTGAGGGTATTATTCACCACTCATTTGAAAAGAGATATAATTCCACATTATAGAACAGAGCCTTGATAGACCCGATTATATCAGCCGCATATCAAATGCAACATTTTGTCTCTCAACTAATGTTTGCGAAACTAAACGTTTCATTACGTTGCATTTGGTGTCAAGAGAGAGACTTTGGTGATACATTTTGACTCTAAATCCTGCCATTTTTTTTTCTCTTACTGGTTGTGAGATCTAAAAATGTCGAGTACAATGTTTTATTGGTTGTTATGTGAAGTTGTTTTTGTGAAATTAGTGAGTTAGGAAGGATATGGCAGGTGGATAAGTAGCTGTATCTGCTCTCTTCTGCCAACTTAATAAATTACTGGGTGAGAAACCTGATAGAGTTTATTGGGTTCACCCAATTTTAATAAACACAACCTCTATAAGCAAATTCAAAAATAAATTCCACAGCCATAAATACAAACTGCACAGTTTCACAAAATAAAGCGCACTGTCAAAATCTGTAGGGAACAGGTGGCCATGTTGTTTGTGTCCACGCGCATGCGCAGCTCGAAATGTTCCAAGTATATTTGTTGCGAGACACCGGTAAGCGCAGAAATCGTCCTTTGTTGAAACGCGTCAATGCGCAACAATTCTGTGACCAGTAAGCGGCACTCGATTTGATGTGACGGCAACCAACACGTCTGCAACACGTTGCAACGAAATGTTTCGTTGTGAGACACAATGTTGCATTTGGTGCGCGGCTGGCCTTAGAGACCAGCTTCAGTTGTTACATACTCTACGGTAGGGATATGCAAACTAACTTACAGTAGGACCACATAATAGTAATAATAATATTAATTTAAAAAAAATTCAATGAAAAAATAATAAACACACAATAGACGAACATGGATAATATTAAATAATAGAGAATGTAAAACAATCATAAATACCTAGGTCGCTTAGATTGTTTTTAAGTTCATTCAGAAGATTTATATGATGTGGTGATAGATGAGTGAAACTCTGAATGAGCTTCCACCCCCGCCCCCCTTTTTTTCATAATTGTGTTAAACTGTGAAAAGGAGATTTACAAGAGAGAAAGTTATAAGTTGGTTTTCAAGATCCCTTTTCCTAAGTTTCATGGTCCGTTCATGGTCGTTGTAAACATCAATATGAGCACTGAATTTTTATGTGTGATTTTCCGGATTCGGAAACGACGAATTTTGCGTGGTTTCATAAAAATACAATTTTGTTGTGTTTAAAAAAAATCCTGCTTCATAATTATCCTGTGGGCCAGATTGAAAACACTGGTGGGTCGTAGTTTACCGGCTGCGAATGGTGGAGAGTTTGGGGTCCGAATTCTGATTTGGTGAAATTTGTTTTCTCCCCTCCTTAAATGGTTTCCCATTCACCTACGCGGAAATTTTACCTTTCTTGCTCGGGGTAAATATGCGAGTAACCCTAACGAGTAATAAGATGCACAAAACACGTTGGTGCTATTCCATTTTGTGATCGGACCTTGGATGATTGTCCAACTGCACAATTAGGTTAATACTATAGCTGAAAATCTCAAATCTTTGATTCCTCAAATCCCACATTATTCGAAAGATGCGAGATTCGTGAAAATCTAAACTTGAATACAATTATGCTGACCTTGACTTCAAATAATAATAATAAACGGAATTATATAGACATGTGTAGTTTGAAGAATAGCAAAATTACAAAAAATGGACAAAATAAAATTGTACATTTTTAAATATTCGGGGAATTCGAATTTGTATTTGAGATTTGAAAGACAATTTGAGATTCAGTTTAGAGATTCGGATCCGAGAAATAAAAGATTCAACCCACCTATAGATATCCACTAAAGGAAAGTTGTATGTAAATAGCAAATCAGTGAACGCAACAATGGAAATTCTCAGTGGTGACTAATAATGATTAACTTTAATTTACAAACAGACGCTCCTTCAACAAGCTTGAAGTAAAACGTAATGGCATTGCTTGGACCCAAAACTCAAAGTAATGGTGTTTAGTTAAGTATCACCATTTCCTAGAACTGCCTTCCAGATGAACATCCATTTCCAAGATGGGCACAAAAGGCATAATCTTATTTTTAACATGTATTATTCTTTTTATATTTCTAATTAAGAAGCTTAAATGACGATTTGGTCGATGAGATGGCTGTGAACTGCTATGCTTTGTATACGTTATTCTAGTAAATGGCATTTATTTAATATGTATATATCGAAATCCTTTCGACACCCGCACTGGTTAGCTAAATGTCAGGCAAATCTTTTCTGGTTTTACATTGATGGAAATAATAGTACTTCAAAATTTCACAAATCTTCCGATAATATGTATTAAAATAAATCATCGTCATCATAAATAAGACCTGAAGATGGTGTAACATATAACTCCAAAACATGTCGCCATAGAAGACTAAAGTTCAAATAAGGAGAAGGGAATAAAAGAATAGTAAAGAATATTTAATTTTATCATTGATGGAAAGGTTGGGATTTGAATCTTGGTTATGTTTGTTGAGTATAGATTTCCTAAATGTTTTTTTCCCAAATGCTTTCTCCACTTTCCCTCCGCGCAAACGCTCCATAATCTATTACATCCTAAACTTTGGTTGTATTCAGTTAACAAAATGTTGGTGAGAGCGACCGAGTGTACACTCACATCGATGTTCACATGGTCTAAGACGTCATCACTCAAATTGGATTTTGGATGATGGGGAAGTCAAAGTTCAAATCTCATCTGGGTGCATTGGGGTTGGGGTGTGATCCATCCCTTTGATTTTCCTATCTTCTCTTAATGTTATTGCAGATGCACTTTCTTTCTCATTCCTTCGCTTTAAAACAAAGCCCTTTATAGCCTTTTAGTGTTGGATGCATCAAAACAGCTAAATAAACCACAGTTTTGTTTTTAGCACAGCGTCTTACTACCCGTTCGGGCTACACGCCTATGCACTAATTACAATACTAGGTTAAGGATTAAGAAGGTTGAATTTGTAGTAAGTGTACCAACATTTGCGTGGAAAGAAATATGGAAACCATTTAGGAAAAATCACCCTCAATACACCCAAACCGGGATCGAACTACGATCTCACTGTCATCGGCAGGCTATTCTATTGCGCGAGTAATGCCTTAGACTATGCGGCCACCAAGGTGGGTAACCCATGTGTTAAAACGTATAAATGAAAAAAAATGAGCATCTATAGAGACTACGTGAAGGAAAATCAAGTAACGGTTTTCCTGGAAATAAATACAAGCGTTGTAGAATTACATTTTAATAGATCTGGCAAGTCATCCCGTGCTCAACAAGACTGTAAATGTGTTTTGAAGTGGAGGAGATCTGACGCGTTGTCGCAGCCCACACCACTGATGAGTTACAATCGCTCTGTGATACATGAAAGGGATGTTTTCTGTCCAGACTTAAATATTCCTTGAGATCCAACCAGTACAATGCAGGATCCGGATTAGGAGATGTCTCTTGTTTAGTATTTTCCTACAGAGATTTAAACTGATGAGAGAACGTCCTAATTTATGACAAGGATCTTGGCCGATCTCTTGGGCTAGTGGCCAGCATTCTCAGCCCGGGATCGATTCTTGACGGTACCATAAGTATTTTTCCCGGAGGACGATTGTTAATATGGTTTGTATAAATATACTATCATCACATGATCTTATTGGGCTGAAGTATCCTCAGCAAAATGGTGTTCCAACCTAAAAAAAAAAGTTATATATCCACAATTTCTAGTAAAAGACCAGACATCCTAGGCTCTTTCGTGCTCGCTCGTAGAAATACAGTGCGGAAAGCCATGGAAAACTACAGAACTTTCTTAGTACATTTGCTTTCTCCCAGATGGTGCGGATAGCACTAGCCAACCGAAGGGCTGAGTGCATGCCCAGCTCTGGTAGGGTGGGACGCACATCAGGACCAATCCTCGGGTTGAAAACTCATTTTAGCGTTAGTCACGTGTTATTAAACTTGATAATCGTTGCTTTGAATTCAAGTCAGGTTAAGGTATACTGATTTTTAATATGTGATTTTTCACTGTAGTTTCTGCGTTTCCTTTTGTAATCTAATGCGGGTGTATTTTCTATAAGCGACTATTCTAATCCTTACACTTTAGGTTAAGTCATTTCACCCTTGTATTGAACGAATTAATTTTTTATATATAATGTTCTCATATTTTTTAAAATGTTCAAGATCTCTCCCCCCTTCCCATGTGAATGCGTTGAGACTGTAATAAACAAAAACAGATGTTGACGTCTATTCACAACGGAAATGTCATACTAATAAGGCCTAAACACCACTAACTGTTTAATAACTATACCATGTCGTCATCTTTTAACACCTTTTTCTCAAGGCCATGTTATCCTGATGGATTGTTACTGGTTCGTATTAATGGCGATGTGTAGCTGAAATATTCCCAATGCCACAACATATATTTTTAGCACCGCGTCTTACTACCCGTTCAGATTATACGCAAATGTACTAGTTACGTTAGTGAGTTAGGAATGGGGGGGATGAAATTTCAAAGTAAATGAGTACGTATTTACGTTTAGGGAAAATGTAAAACCAATTAGGAGAAACACCATCAGTTCACCCGGCCGGGATTCAAACCCCGATTTCTTCATCATATGTAGTCTAGTACAGTAGACATGTTCTCGCTGTGCCTTTGGCAAATGTCCTTTACTCAAATTTGAAAAAANAGACTATTGATGCTATTTTTAAGTGTGAAAAACAAAATAATATTCTAAAATTACCCCACGAAGCCCGAGATAGCTGTTGGGAAGCCCAAGGGCTCCAAGGAGCACAGTTTGAAAAGGGTTAACTCTTGTATAACTTAATGCGAGGGTGACGCCTTTGACCACGCGGTCACGGAATTGAGTGCCATAAAATATTATTGCAACAAAGTTGAACAATCATCACAGCTCTATGTCATGACGAGAATTTACTAAAGCAACACTGAATGTAACATACCCGCACATGTGAGCATGCCGATATGTCGAGCTCATATAGTTTAGTTGACCATTAACTGGGAGGCCTGGTCTTAAAACACTGGACTACTGTACTGATAATATTGTTCTCCTAAATGATTTCCCACTCTCCTCCAACGCAAATACGGTTACGTTTCCTCTTAATTTATATATTAACTATCACTACTCAATAAGTGTTAACCAAATTGCAAAGTAGATAGGCGAAAAATGTACTTTTTTCCTTCGCGTCTTACAGTCCGACTACAGTTTGAGATAGAAATAAATACTTTTTTGACCTATATAAAAAGTACTTAAACAAAATTAATATATTAAAACTTCAAGTCATGTTATCTGCAAATGCCAATTTTAGTAGGATTATATAAATTTCTTATTAATAATATTTAATATAGTAAGTTGTTATCGATGTAGGCAGCAAAAACAAAAAGTGTTTGTATTTTCTAAAACTGTCTTGCTACAAGAATTATACTATAAAATATAACCGTATATAAATAAATAAATAAATAAATATATAAGTTATTATACGAGTGTGTATTGTTTAATATATTTTTTTATGCTCTATAAGGATATAAATACGTAATAGTGCATTATAATCTAAGATTATTATTATTATTATTATTATTATTAGCACCGCGTCTTACTACCCGTTCGGGTTATACGCACTTACGCTAATGTGTAATGGTAGGGTGATAGTGAGATGAAATGGAGGACCTACAGTTTAACGTGGAATCCGAACCACGGTGGAGACCTGGCATTCCCCACATTCACAAGATGTCTTGTCAGAGGTGAAGGAAGGGTTTGGTAATCAGATAAATCTTTGCCGGGACCTGGGATTGAACCCCGGCCGCCAGCATAGAAGTCTGACACCTTACCCCTAGACCACTAGGTCACCTTATAATTTAAGAAATAATTGGTGATTTTATAGAAAGTGCATCCGCAGAAGTGCAGAAAGAAGATGGGTGAAAAATAGTGAGAGGCCTAAATCACATTTGAAAAACCATCCTGAGGACACTCTCCCGAGTCTCGGACCTGGTCCGTCACCTGCAATGCAGCCTATTGCAGGTGTGACGCCTTAGATAATATGATCGCAAGTACTATCAATTAAATCAGATATAATCGATATTTGGACACACTTAGAGGGCTGGATGGTTTCGCAAAATACTAGACTGCCGATGACAGGAAGACCGGGGTTCGAATCCCTGTTGAGTGTTTTGAGGGGGATTTTTCCTAAATGTTTTTCTTCTCTCTCTCTCTCTCAACGCAAATGTGGGTACACTACCTATTAATTCAACCTCCTTTATCCTTTAGACACTATAGTTATTAAAAATTATGAGTGTAACTCGAATGGGTAGTAAGAAGCGATGCTAAAATAACCGTTCGTAACGCCTGGTTGAACTAACGAATATGATGAGATGTATAATATTGTTACGTAGCATATATTTATAAAACTAAAAGTTGATTCGTGCTTAAGATTAATAAAATAAGATTAATATAAAATAAATTATAAGCTGCCTATTTATTTGATGTTTTTTATATGATTCACAAATAATCATCCAACCATTAGTTTATTCGTGATTTTTAAATTAACTTTAACTGCTTTATAACCCTCACCGCTGCTCACCATTTAGACACAGCTTTGTGTCATCAAAGTGGAAGGTAAAGCTATTAGTCAAAACATTTCCTCGAAATTTAAACTTGAGTGAAAAGGAAGAATGGGAAATATATCGAAACCGTCTCCTGATTGGTCACAGTAGAATTCCATGCGTCACGTGGTATGCTTGATTCTGAGTCAGACCGCAATGTCTACGGTGTCAATTTATTGAACACGAGCCTGTCCTAAGAATGTGTTGAGAATTTTAAGGGGAGGTTTACCTTTGAGTGTGTGGTAAACTTTATTTTACATCAGATTAATTAATACCACCAATACTGCTTTAAAGAGAACTGAGCCCCTGGTGAACCCAAATGGGATTCTAACCGTTAACTTTCCCTTTATTACGACCAAATATATGTTGAAGGAATCCTTAATTTGTACAGGGCTTTCCCAGACTAAACAGCCAAACTTTGGAAGGTGATAAAGGATCGAAAAACTAATAATCAAAATGTCCTTATAAGATTAGCTTGTTTTTGCTTCCTTTTAAAGCAAACAGAAAAAAAAACTAAATAGAAGGAAAGTATTTCTGTGTAAAAAGTGAAATAAACTAGAAATATTATGTATATCAATAACAACTTTGTATAAAATTTATGTAACATTACATTATAATAAAGACCGACCTTTGTTTGTTCCGATATTTTACTTAGTTTAGGAGGAATTTGGTATGAAACATCAACTTATAAAACTATGTGAAAATAAACGAATAGCCACGTTATTATTTGACTAAAACATTAAATAAATTTTAAAATTATAAGTTAGAAAATTGTCTAGAAAGTTGTGCACCATTAAATTTCCTTTGAATTTGCATCATAGCGATAAATATTTGTTTACTACTCCAAGAGTTATTCACAGTCAAATATCGAAAAACGCGCAATGTTGGTCAACGACCCTTTTTTTTAAATTGATGCTGCTCGTCTCTGGGGTGTAGACCATAATTTTGAACAAAATTAATAAATAAAACAGTAAATTTAATAATTTATTCAATACTTAGAATATGATATTGTTAAATTTTTTGCTGTTTGCTCGAAAAGGAAGCGAAAACGGGAAATATCCAAATAACATTTTGCGTTAGTATTTCGATCCCCTACCACTTCCATAATTTGGCTGTTTAGTCCCTGTGAACACGCTGTATACATATACTCATATTATGTAGTATTTAAAACATAAAGGACGCGTTTAAGAACGATTCCTGTTACATGTGTTCACAAAAAAAAATATCTTATTTTATATTTTAAAAGCGTGTAACCCGAACGGGTAATAATACGTGGTGCTAAATATTATTATTATTATTATTATTATATTTGAAAAAGTAGCACTGTCTCTTACTACCCGTTCGGGCTATACACCTATGCACAATTAAACTAATTTGTTAGGGCTTAAGAATATCATAATATAGAGAAAGTGAACCCACATTTGCGGGGTGGGAGAGTGAAATGTCATTTAGGATCAACCACACTCATCCCCCCTGACCGGGCTCAACAGTTTGACAGTCTATTCTCTATTCTATTGCGAGAGTAGAGTCCTAGACCATGCGGCCAGCGAAGCGGGTGAAAACAAAATTAAGCTTTAAAAATATAGGCCTACATTAACAGAAATAGTATTTTTGAGAAAGGAGGAAGGGGTTCATCTCGAAATTTTTCAGGGTTATCTTGGACTAGTTAAAACTGGTTAGGTCAATGAGATTTCTAATGGTAAAATAAATACGAACATAGAATATCCTTTGAATACAATACAATTAGGGCCTACCCGTTTCTTCGTTCACTTTCAATGACTAACAAAAAAGAGCTTGACGTAAAGATATGATATTTTCTAGTATATTTAAACAAATCTTAGCTATTGTAGTTTTATTCTTTAAATTAAAAAAATGGCACCTGGCCACGGGAATCAAACCCAGGACCTTTGTCTTAGTACACAAAGGAGTCGTCCCAGTCTCAAGGCCATTATTCACTCATATGTTAAGGCAGAGTCTGTGATGGACGTGTGTAAATCGTCAGCTACAAATGTTCCGGGTTAGATTCCCTTGTCCAGGTGTCGTTTTCCAAATTAAAGAATATAATACTTAGATGCTGCTATAACTGTAATAAACAAATTTAATAGCTTAATTATTTAACCCACTATTTTAGACTTGATTCGATAAGACTATATTTATAATTATAATATATTTAAATTTTCTAGGCAATTACCTCGAGAAGTATTTTGAGCATTTATATTTAATTTGAATAGATACATTTATTCTTTAGGATATTCCGAAAAAGCAGCAAGCAATACTTTTTTTTACCTGTAGAGCCTATGTACGACTCTCTTATAGTCTTGTTACATTAATAAACAATTGTAAATGCCAAATAAAAACATCATTTGTAAGATTCTCCAGTAAAAATACCATTTTGATTTGTTTCGTCTTAAACTCTTAGGTAAATAAATAAATATTTATATATAGAATGTATTATTTTAAAAAAAAAATAGTTTAAGCCTCTTATAAAAAAATAATTAGTTGACAAACAAATATCATAGTTAAACATTATTTTTAAGCTACGATATTTAGGAGTTAAAACCTAGATTATTAATATGAGCAGAAGACAAAACAGTTTGTTGTTTAAAATACAGATATAAATGTTCTTTTAGAGATAGTTTCCAAAATAAAAATCTTAGAAGATTATCAGGTTAATATTGTATGTTTATCAAACAGTGAAATTTGATTTTCTCACTAACATTAATATTCACTAAAGTAAAAGGGGTGGTCAAAGTTTCAATAGCTTCTGACTTGGCTTGAATATCTTTTAGTATAAAATTTACTTTAAAAAAAACTGCTTCTATAGCTAAATAATCCAGCCCAAAAATATTGACACTTAAAAAATAAATGTGCTACTGTTAAATGTGTCACTATGTGATATTATATCCAGCACACTGTTAATATTATTATGTCAAATGTAATATGTATTAATTTCTTAATATAGTAAAAACTTAAAATATCAGCATATGATTAATATGTTGAGCATTTTTGCTACCAAACCTTTTATAAATCATATTTAGTGTTTAGCGTTAGCAAAATATAAACAATAGCCTATTTTTATTTGTGTGTACTAGCCCTCATCTCGTGTGTACTAGCTCTCATCTCGTGTTTACTAGCTCTCATCTCATGTGCACTAACTCTAATATATTGTTTACTAGCTCTCATCTCATGTGCACTAACTCTAATATATTGTTTACTAGCTCTCATCTCGTGTTTACTAGCCCTCATCTAGTGTGTACTAACCCTCATCTCATGTTTACTAACTCTCATCTCATGTGCACTAACTCTCATCTAGTGTTTACTAACTCTCATCTCGTGTTTACTAACCCTCATCTCATGTGTACTAGCTCTCATCTCATGTGTATTAGCCCTCATCTCGTGTGTATTAGCCCTCATCTCGTGTGTACTAACTCTCATCTCATGTGTACTAACTCTCATCTCATGTGTACTAACTCTCATCTCATGTGTACTAACTCTCATCTCATGTGTACTAGCTCTCATCTCATGTGTACCGCTCCTAGGTTCTCAAAGTATCCTCAAAGAGATGTTCCAGTAAGATCTTGATGATTCACTCTCCCAACAAATAGCTGCACGGAGAAAGATATCTTTAAACTTTTTTTACCATGATCTTAAATGATGTAGCGCGTTTAAGACTCGCTTTCCATCTACCGTCCGTGTAATACCGTGTTGACATCTTACTCCAGCTTTCAGAAAAGAACGGATTCACCCTCTAAAAAATAGTGTTCACATTAAATACGTGACACGTACTATGAGAACCCAGAGCTATTCAGGAAAAGTGGAGAGCTACAGTCCAATTTTTATATAAAGGACATTAACTGATGGCTAGATAAGCTACTAAATATAATTTCATCTTTTCATATGTTAGGTACTATTATATTTAGATGTAACTTTTTTTGATAGATGATATTTTCAGCACCGTCGACCTTGGTGATTTTGGGGTGAAGTTTTAACCTCGGGACTCGATGTTCGTGGTTTTAATCCAGACAGGGTCGACGGATTTATTTTGAGTGATAAAAATACGTAGCACAACTTCCTTCGGAGGGGAAGTAGAGCCGTTGGTCCCATGTCTATTGTGGCATGTAAAATAACCTGGAAAGTATGTGGAAATAACTTTCCCGGCAAAATTTATAAGCTCTTTCACTCACGCTCGTAGAAATTCTTGTGTGGTAATATATTCATCTGATTCAGAAAGAGAATATTAAATACTTTAAAAAAATAAATAAGCCTAAGAAAATATAAAACGGTATCAATGTTGGCCACAAATAATAGATTTGTATTTTTTTTAAGTTCTTTCCTATAAAAACTAACTATACACAGAAAAACCAAACCCTATTTCGTTTTAAAGGAGCAAATAATATTTTAGTATAATCGTCTTGATTTTTAATTTAAATAATAAATTAACATGATGATTTAGGCAAAAAATACTAACAAATTAATATGTATTGTTACTTATGAGGTTAAGTAAATTTTTAAAACATCATACCCTGAACTAAGTATGTTTTCATTATACCTGGCCACGTTAGGGAGTTTTTGGTCACAATGTGGTTTTCCACCCTCTCTCCATATTGGTGCAAGTCTTAATATTAAATTTTTTCACTAAAATTTCAGGGGGGTGGGGGGGATCTTAGATTATTGGGATGGTTACATTGATAAAATGTTCCTAAATATAATTAAAATAGATACATAATATTTATAAAAATATATCCAAAAAGTAGAGAGGATATTAATAGAATCAATACTAATTTCGAGAACTTTATGAAAGATAACCATGGCAAATTTAGTTTTTAATTTTTGTTCTGAAATAACCCAGATTTTAAAGGTGCACAGAGTAATTTAAGACTTTTGCATGTATATATAGATAAATTTTGTATATATATATGTATATATATATATAATATGGGGTATTTAACGTGCACGTTCTAAACCTACTTGTTGCATCAGCAATTTATATATAATAGATTTTATGTATATAATCTTATACTATATTTTATATGATTGTATATAATATATTTAATATAATATACATACATAAATCTCTATGTATAAATTAATATGTATGTATATTCAACAAAATAAACTATTAAAAATGATAATATTATAAAGGTGATTTATTTTTAGATATTTCTGGATCAAACACATATTTTATGTTATTAATAAGAAAGATATAGAGTAAAAAACATATAAAAGCGTTTGTTTGAAAAACCTTTTAAATGAACCGCCCGCATCGCTGGCATCGGCTAGCAAACGCAAGAGTAGGTATCGCCCTTGTTCATGATGGATAGTGCTAACTGTTTCACCCTACCCCCACCCTCTCTGTCCCCCTCCCCCCTCCCACGGTCTTCCCTTTCTCCTGAGAGCCACAAGGGGTCGTGGGAACGAACGTGAATCATTGGATGCTGTTTGCTGGACCGATACAGTTTCCATCAAACTGTCCCACATTTCGCTGTACCGAGGTCTTTGGAAAGTAGAATCATTTAAAAGAGCAGATCATAATTTACTGGTGGGTCGCTCTACACGCCGGTAAGAGCAATAATCTTATCTCCCACATTTTATGTTCTAAGACTCCTCGGGTTATGGTGATGGTGTTGGTTAAAGGATCTACATAATAACCACGGGGTATATTTTAGGATCCACTGTCCATTAAACAATTATTTATAAGAATTATGGTTGTCATATTATGCAAAGTTTCCAAATTTTATTATGTCCAGGAGGCCACGATTTGACTCTGATCGGATGCACTGAGATTCTAGTAGTTCTTAAATGATGTTTTTCTATATTATTGACAGAGAATTTCTGGTGCATTCCTTTAAGATTCATCATTATCAACATGTACAGTATTTTCACCTCGTCTAGACCCCTCAGAGAGAGAAGAAATGTGATCGTCAATAAAGTCGAACTCTAGATTTTGATAAATGTCGACGTTTCATGACCTCCTGCAACCGTGAAAGCTGTTTTCACGATGCCGCCAGTACATCCGTGTATATTTCCGGTCTAGGGCCGAAACCATTTTACCTATAGGGGTAAAACTTTTGAGGATTAACTTGAGGACTTTTTGGAATTGGATACCTAACTCTTAAGCTAGGCCTAGTTCACTAAATTAAAAAATGATTTAAAAAAATATTTTCTCAAAATAGGATATAGTGATTTTGATTAAATTTAATATCCAGGCACTTTTTACCACTAAAAACCAAATGGCAATGCTCATTTTCCAATACAAAAATACTTAGAGAGTTTATTACATAATCATAAACTCCTGATTTGTATTCTATGTCCGCAACTAATTCAGATAGGAAATAACTTATCATTAAAAAATTGTAGTACTATTAAAAATAAATCAATGGGCAAATTTTTAAACTATTTATTTTACTTTGTTGAAGAGTTTCTGCAACAATATATATTATTTTGTTCCACAGCTCTTACGAGTTTTTAGTAAATATCTCTATTTTATGATACGCTGCATCATAAAATGTATTTTAGGAACTTATATTTTCTTAATGGTTACTAATGTTATTAAAGCATACAGTTAATTAAAACCTTAAGGAAAGAATCAATACCTTCAGTAGTTGAAAAACTTTTTGATAAAATAAACATGATATATTACAAATATAATCGAATATTTTCAATTTCGAATTGATTTTGGGGCTTTCCCCTGTTTGACTCATATCAATCCTGAATACAATATAATACTTAGAAAAATTTTCAAAACTAATCCGAATCTGGTAATGAGCTAAATGGTATGTAGTTATTTTTTAATGAGTCAAATAAAAGATATAGTCATAAATACTGTATTCCAACGATGAATTGAATGAGTTAACTGAATTAAGTGAATATACATTAAACTAAGATATTGACAAGTTTAACTTCTTGATTCAAGCTTAGAACCATATTCCATTGAATCCGAATATCGGATGTATGTTTTTGAAATTAAGATTTCAAATTCAATTTGAAACTTTTGAATATTACTATTTTGTATTTCAAATCAAATACGAATCCAGGTAAGCCTAAGTTTCAGATTCAAAATGTTGAAGCTTCATACTCGGTTAAAAAAAATACATCTAAACCTTCACAGAAAGCTTTTAAATGGAAAATATTTATTATTGTTTGTTACGCTGCGTGCTACTATTTATCTGAAATGTCCTCATTTAATTATACTATTGGGGTAGTATTATAAAGGTATCTTTTAGAGGACGTGTACCTACATTTGTGGGAAGGGAGAGTGGAAAACAATTAAGAAAAAAAATCTCATTACACCCAGCCGGGATTTGAGCCCGACCTCCCCGTCACCAGTAAAACGTATTAGACGGGTCTGACATTTAGTTTGCGTGCCTACTGATGTGAATAATAATAATATTTAGAACCACGTCTTACTACCCGTTAGGATGTACGCTTTAAGTAATAATTACTCTAATGGATTAGGAATTGGGAAGGTTGAATTAGAGAAAGTGAACCCGCATTCGCGTGGAGGGAGAGTGGAAAACCATTTAGGAACACACACCCAGTTCACCCGACCGAGATTCGAACCTCGATCTCCCCGTCCTTAGCAGTCGAGCTCAACATTACAAGTGCGTTAGCTAACTACGCCACCGAGGCGGGTACGATGTGAATAATGAGCTACATATCCATTTAAAAAAGTTTATCCCTGAAATCATGGTACTTCCCTCACATTCCCTGTGAGAAAGAAAAGTAGAGTTTCCTATTAAATAAACAGGGGAAAATAGTAGTAACACTGAGCTTTAATTCCTATACCGGCTACCAACGACATAAGCTGTCCATTTTAAGGGCAGCACTTACAGGTAAATATACTCACAGCGACGGCTTATAAAAATGGCCTTCTTTAATTATAAATACAATTAAAACAATCCTCGATCAGCTTTTAATTTTCTCTTGCAACACTGTTAAATGGTATTCTCTCTTTTTATCCTTTAGTAAACTACCCTTAATTTTAGTGTTGGATATTTAATTCCAAAAATTCCACGAGGGAACCTAATGAAAACCCTACATACCCAAATTTAGCCATATCGATAAAATGGTTTCGGCTCTAGCCTGAAATACAGACACACAAACAATTTTTTTATTCAGTAGGTCATGAAACGCCCGCCAATAGCCATAAGATGGTCGAACTCAATTTTTATGATCACAATACTCTCTCTACCCAAGGGGCCACGATAAAGTAAAAGTGATTTTATTTGTTTGAGGAAATTTAGATCTATGTTTCTAAGCATTTATTTTTGATATCTTAACTGCGATGTTTTGCGTCAAAAGTCGTTTAAAATGAATTGCTTTCTCCTTTCCACAATTTTTTTAGGAAATTATAAAACTAAAAATTTTAAGTAGTTTAGGGGCATGTGAGTCATATTTTGAATTATAAAACTATTTATTAATTAGCGTGGGATTTATTTACTTCTGCAACGCGTCTTAGCGAGCCGGTGAACTTCCCCCTTAAGAGAACAAGATGTGGATAATTATTTCATGGAATTTCTCAGGACTTACCTTGATAGAGGGTGAGAAACAACACTGTCTGAACACAAAAAAAACACACCCTTAGTTCATCCAATTGCAATCGAACTTCGGCCACCACTTAGAAGAAAAGAGGTCTTACTAAAATATTAGGAGCTATATGTTCAACGATAGCAACGTTTTCATAAATTAGGCAGAAGGGAGCGCAAATATTTTTACAGTTTGTATAGAATAGAATTTTTTGGGCAAAAACAATTCAAATATTTCTCCAGTAACAACATAGAGTGTAGTTTTCTGAGCATGCTAATATTAACAGATCTTGACTATCTGCCAAGGTTGGAATTTTGTCAAAACTTTTTAAATAAGGAGAAAAAGTTTTGACAAAATTCCAGGACACCCTTGACAGATAGTCAAGATCTGTTGATATTAGCATGTGCAGAAAATTAAACTCTATGTTGCTACTGGATAGATATTTTATCTATTTTGGCAACAACAAAAAATATAATGTTATAAAAACTGTAAAATTACCCGCGCTGCCTTCGGCCACACCTTAACTTAGCAACGGGTAAAAACATCACTTAAGTAGTTAGAGTACCTTAGCAGATAATTAAAATCTGTGTTTAAAAAACCCAGTAAATGTTTTCAAAAAAACATTTTAGTTGAAGACAATGGGGCTATTAAATGTACATTTAGAATTAACCAAGCCTCTCCCTAAAGGTTAGACATTGGCATCACATTTCCTGTTCATGATTGTTAATGACGTTAGAAGTGTGTGTTATCAGCTCGGAAACAACAAACTGACAAGTTGAAGTTTGTTGTGGATGCATACAATATTATACCGCAAGCTAAAGAGAAAATAATGAGTAAAACAAGCCACAGCCTACTGAGTCAAGGCCAACACCAGTGTGGACAACCTTACCTATTCTAGTTCAAGGCTCAAGCAAATTAATGAAGGTGATTTTAATTTAATAATAATAATCAGTGTTAATAATTAAATAATTTGTTAGTAAACAGTGTATCTGTCGTGCGGTTTACGTTCAAACACCGCTTAGTTCATTCAGTCAGTGGCGTGTCTATTTACTACGCTGAGGGGTCCAGGTTTGATTTCCGGTAAAAAAAAAATTGTATTGTGGGTGAGATTTCACAGTGATATATTAGATGTCCGGGATACCCGCAAATCCACATCAATGAATTATAAATAAGGAAGTTATAATTTAGAGTGAGTGTACTCATATTTGCGTTGAGAGAGAATGGAAAACCCTTTATTTAAAGATAATGTACACACACCTAGCCGGGATTTTAGCCCCAACTTCTCCATTACCGGTGAACCCTAACAATATTATACTAACGCCTTTATCTGCGTTCTCCCCTGTGTGAGTTGTTATAAAGTTAAGTGAAGGTTCATTTGGTTACTATCACTCAGTTGGTTCTGCATGCGTGCGCTTAACACCCAAACCCGTAATAAGCTATAATAACCCGTTTATGTGGCCACACGGTCTAAGGCGCTACTCTCGCAGTGAACTAGACCACCGATAACGGCGAGATCTAGATTCTAATCTTGGTCGAGTTTGCTGAGGTTATTATTTCTTTTAATTTCTCTCTCTATATATACAAATGCGGGTACACTTTCTTTAAATATAACCTTCCTAATCCCTTAAACCATTAGCGTATTAAGTGCATAAGCGTATAGCCCGAACGTGTAGTAAGACGTGGTGCTAAAATAAAGAAAAATAAGATATGATTATGTGAATTTACCGTACTTAGAAGTTAGGATTGATTTCCAGTACTAGTATTATTAATTAGAGCACGTGTTTTCCTATCTCTAGTGCAGTGAGGAAAGTTCATTAATGGGTGCGGAAGCTGAAATGATTGGACGGTTGTGTGATGAGATACGTGTGAGAAAGTGAAGTCTGGCCTTTGCTGGAATTTCGGGAAAAGACCCCCAAAACTTCCAGACGCAATGAACGAGAGCGAGATTAATTAGATGGACCATGTTAAATTGAGGTAGATCGATGATAGATATAAAAAAGTGTATTAACATAATTATTTTTTTCGCCGTTCTTACCTGTTCAGGTTATACGCATATATGATAATATTACTTTAATGGGTTGGGAATTTGAAGCATTTTGAAGGTAATATAAACACAGTAACGTGGAGGGAGTGTAGAAAACTATTTAAGAAAAGAACAACACCATTTGTACACTCAGCATGAATTCGAACCCCGAATACCCACTACTTGGTAAACCAGATCAAATGAACTCGACACCTCAGTCCCCACGCTCAGTGAGCTCAATAGCGTAGAACAAAGAATATTTATCCCGTATAAACTTGATTCAGTACAAGCCAACTATTACATTGTGAACAAACCAACTATCATGGTGACAATTAGCAAAACCAGTAACCAGAAAGTAAACACGTGCGTAATTTAATAATAGCGCAGGTCATGGCTCTCAACGTTGTTTAAATATAGACGCATGTGCAAACAAAACATACAAGCAGTTCGATTTGCATGTTTTTTAAAAAAAGTTAAAGAAAATACATTTGTTTTAGAGGTACAGTAGCCCCATGGCTTCTTTGGTGCTGACTGACAGCTCACAGCTGAGAGCTGACGGCTTTGAAAAGTTACCAGACCAAATTATGTATCCCTACGCCGAACCAAATGAGCTTCAAAAACATGTGTTTAGCAGCTGTCACTTCTGACAGTCAAAATTTAGGTATATACCTAAATGTTGACTGTCATAAGTCAGCTGTGAGCTGTCAGTCAGCAACAAAGAAGCCATGGGGCTACTGTAAGTGGCTTTAAGCAAAATGTTGGTACATGTACATTCCACCAGATGGTGCGGGCAGCACTTACAATTAATTAATAATTAGCACCGCGTCTTACTTGCGGGCAGCACTTACAATTAATTAATAATTAGCACCGCGTCTTACTACCTGTTCGGGTTATACGCTTTAAGTACTAATTACGCTAATGGAGTAGAAATTAGGAAAGTTGAATTAGAGGAAGTTAGCCCGTATTTGCGGGGAGGTAGAGTGGAAAACCATTTAGGAAAAACCACCCCCAGTTCACCCGAACGAGATTCAAACCTCGATCTCCCCGTACTCGGCAGTCTAGCTCAACACGACTAGCGTGTTAGCCAACTACGCCACCGAGGCAGGTCAGCACTTACAAGCCAAAGGGTTGCGTGCATGTCCAGGTTTAGATGTATGAGAAGCGGATAAAGCCAACCTTCGGGTTGAAGACTAAAGATGGATATATATAAACACATGTATATATAAAAACATAATATATTCATCATTGAAAAGTGAAACCAGTCAGGATTATATTAAAATATACATTACGTAAACTATTTTCTGAAATGAGCTTTATTTATGTTGTCAAAATTAACTATTCACAAAACCAGGACGCAATAACTGAACTTTCGTTGCTTAGTCCAGTGTCGCTATTTTGATGAGTATTTCGCGATATCCGTCCGCATAGGTGGTCCCAAGGTCTAAAACGTCACGCTTGTGTTGGACTGGGTTGCCGGGAACTGGGAGAGCAGGGTTCGAATTTCGGCAGGATCTTCTGGGAGAGTTTTATCCTAAATGATTTCCCACCCTCCCACCGCACATTTCCTTGAAAATTCTACCTTACTCATCCCTTAGCGTAATTAATGTTTGTATTTTACGCGAACAGGTACTAAGACGTGGGAAAAATAAAAACTATTTAGTGATAGTTGCTTTCATTATTTCAGCCTGAGATTTTTAGTGTCCCCACGTCCCCGTTCGGGTTACACGCATATTAATTAATTACGATACCCACTTCGGTGGTTACATGGTCTAAAGTGCTACTCTTGTAATAGACTAAACTGCAATAGACGGGGAGATTGGAGTTCAATCCCGGTTGGATGCACGGAGGGTGGTTTTTTCCTGGGTGGTTTTCCACTCTTCCTTCATGCAAGTGTGGGTACATTTCCTCTAAATATATCCCTCCTAATCTCTACCACATGGGTGTAATTGGTCCATACTAGTATAACCCGAACAAATAGTAAGACTCTGTGTTAAAAAGAATTAATCACACAAGTCTGTTAGGGATTATATAAAGTTTAATTAAAGGATGTGTATCTTCATTAGATTAAGGGAGAGTGAAAAACTATTTTTTTTAAAACATCACTACATCCAATTGGGATTTGAACCCCAATATCCCTGTAACCAACTTTATAGTCTGAATGATAAAAGAAAGAAAGAATGATACTTTTAGAGCATTGGGTTCAGCACGAGTTTATCTACTGAATTCATTACGAAGACATTGCCCAAAATAATGGAGCATAAGGCTATGTTACTAAAGTTATCAAAGGTGTTTTAGTGGACCCTCCTCTTTGAGATTTCCTAGAACAAGACTTTGGATGATCTTCACTTTTCAATCGTTCTATTTAACCGTTTCGAACGGGCTGTGAAACTTCCCAGTGGTTGTGTCACTTTTCAGATCGAACACATTGTCCCGATGTGTCAGAATGGACCGCATGGATGCGACCTCTTGAACTCCTTTACGTCCGTCACAGGCAACAACGAAAAAAACAAAAAAAAAAAACCACACACCATACTTTCTAATCCCTAATTGAAATAGCACGAATTGACGCTAACAATGAACGCTATGGCTCTCAACACTCATCCAAAACATTGGTGCTAATATCTGCAGTTCGAGTCAGATAGGGAGAGAGACCTTTTTGACAGTTATTAAAAGTAACTGCAGTCCAACTTCAGTAAGAAGGGCATTTTATAAATTACAAACAATTATTTATTCAGTCAAATTTGATAGTATTTTACTATTAGTGTTAGTTTATAAGTATAGATACAACCAATAAAAAGTGACAGCTGCGAATCAAATGACTTGACGTATGAATATTTGAAAGTAGATCTAGTAACTTTTCAAGGAGTCAGTTAAAGTTCTTTCTATAAAAATTGGACTGTAAAACATAAAAAAAAAAATCATGAATCAAGTCATGTGTAACTTTTTTTAACACCGCGTCTTACTACCCGTTTGACCTATACGTATATGTATTGATTAAGCTAAGGTTATAGAAACAAGTAAGGTTGAATTTAGATTAAATTCACCCGCATTTTCATGGAAAGAAAGGGGGGAAATTTATAAAAACACCCTCAGTATTCCCTGTCCGAGAGTCGAACCTTAATATACCCATAATTGGCAGTCAAATATATAGCGAGAGTGACGACTTAGACTGTTTTACCATAGAAGTGGTTATATAAAACAATAACACTAACAAAGTACAATGTAATTATAATAATAATATTTAGCACCACGTCTTACTACCCGTTCGGGTTATACGCTTTAAGTACTAATTACTATAATGGATTAGGAATTGGGAAGGTTGAATTAGAGGAAGTGAACCCGCATTTACGTGGATAGAGAGTGGAAAACCATTTAGGGAAAACCACCCTCAGTTCACCCGACCGAGATTCGAACCTCGATCTCCCCATCCTTAGCAGTCGGGCTCAACACGACAAGCGCGTTAGCCAACTACGCCACCGAGGCGGGTTACAATGTAATTAATGTTAACAACAACCAAAAGTTAGTATTTTCTAAATGTGCATTCTTACCAGAATTCTATTATACTATCCTGACATCATTCTTGCTCTGGACCACCTTGGGATTTGTTACACACGGCAACAAATCACCTCCTAGAGACTCTGGTTCTAGTCCTGGTTATGAAACAGAAGCCTCTATTACCGGAACCAGGTTTAGGGCCGAAACAATAATTCTAAGTTTTGGGAGTTTCTATTGGTGGTGGTTCGTGGAAAAGTCCTCCGACTGGAAATGCTAATATCCTTGAAAAATATTCAATCTTTTTTAAATAAACTAAAAGTTTGTTCTAACGTTGTAGCCTTTGTGAATTTTATTTAACTCTTATTTAGTTAAAATCAATATATCTGACTTATTTTGATTAGAAAAATGAGTTTTAAGAATTTATTAAGACTATATAAGTTTAATAATCGAACAGATCAGGATACTGATTTTAAGATCCATTATTATGTTAATTTTAGTATATTATAATAATTATTATAATAATATTTAAATAGCTTAATCAAGAACATAATGTTTAGTATTAAAATGTGTTGATTTTAATTAAGTTGGTTTGTAGTTAAAGGATTGGTATCTCTTTTGAAATTATAATTTACAAGTCTAATAATAATAATATATAATAAGTAGTCTTACCCACTTCAGTGGATGAATAGTCTAAGGCACCACCATTGCCATGTTAGACTGGCTTGATGATCACGGGAATATTAGGGTTCGAATCCTGGCTGGATCTACTGAGAGTGGTTTTCCCTAAATGGTTCCCCACTCTAGTTCCGCGCAAATGCGGGTAGATTACCTTTAAAATGATTCCTTCCTCATCCCTACTCTATTAGAGTAATCATCATAATATAAGTGTTTAATCTAAACACGTCATAATACGTGGTAATAAAAAGTAAACAATAAAAATAATAAAATAATTGATAATATAATTTTGGTATCGTTAGTTTGTAAGTCATGGTGGTAGTTGTGTTCCAAACGCTCGCAATGAACACCCACGGACATTCAACTTAGAGCTACTAAGCGCTCTCCCCTGAGCCGTTCACAGGTCCAGTTGCTCTATATGGGAGCAAAGCCAAACCGCCAAATGTTATTGCTCCCTTTTTTCCAAGACTATTAGTTATCGCCCGCTTTATTTTCCCAGCAACGTAACCGTACAAGACAGAGATAAGTTGTTTATGTTGCGGGAGTTTAAAACTCCGACAGAACAGGGAGGTACAAAGTAGGTTTGTTGCTGTTTCTGGGCCCGGAGAATGGCTTGTTCCTTCCACTGGGCGTTCAAAAACTATCTCACACTCGGGAACAAAGTTTCTTTACATCCGTTACTGATTCCAGCCTGTGGCCAGGGTAAGTTTTTTTATTCAAGTTATATATATTCAACTACCGACTTGTTAGGCCTGTCGTAGCTTCATACGCCTTATAACCTAATTTAATACCAGGACAGGCACAATATCCAGCCCCCAGCCATTAATTTATCAATGTGAGAGGGTAAACCCATATTTCACCAATGATACATTTTTTGGCCATGCTGGGAATCGAACCCGAGACCCTTAGCTTGGTAGACAGACAAGCTAACAACTGAAATAAGGTGTCGGATACATGGAATCAATGTGAAGGGAGTGAATTTTAAGGGATGATACTAAAAAACCATCCCTCTCAGCACTGGCAGCGGAGCTCTAAACCATTAATTTGAATAAGAAAAACCTGCCGAATGTCTTGAAGTGTCGCATTGTCACACTCATGTCAGACCAGCCTAATGATGACAGGAATATCGGGGATCGAATCCCGATTGAATCTACTTAGGGTGGTTTTCCTTAAATGGTTTACCCCTCTCCTTCCACGCAAATATAAGTATACTACCTCTAAAATGCTTCCTTTATTAGCTTCCCTTCTATTAAAGTAATTATCATACATGCTTATAACCCGAACAGGTAGTAAGATGCTGTGAAAAAAGGAGAGAAATATAGTTAAAAATCAATTATTTTTGCTAACGCCCTCTATAAATAGAAACACTGCTTTCTTCCTGATTATGATGGGAGAGGTTGAGCTTATTATTGTGATAATTGAACATTGAATCTATTTTTATTATAAACATTCTCTTTATAAAATAGCCTTGACCTTCGAAGTAGCAAAATACAGTAATTATATTCAATAATATTGCCTAATTAATGCAATTATTAGTGTAGTATAAAATGTGGAATTTAAAAACTTAACATTATTGTGACATGAGACTCTCCGCAGCCAGGAATATTAAAGAGGAATCGAAAACAATATTATACAATTTATTCCATCGGAACATCATAGAAAATTTAAATATAATTCTTCACGATCAATACGCATACATTATTATTGTTATTTTATAGCTATCGATAATGTCTACTAAAAGTTATAGCTGCTGGTAACATGGGTTGGTCTACCAGTATATTATTATTATTATTATTATTATTAGCACCACCTCTTACTACCCGTTCGGGCTATACGCACTTACGCTAATGTGTAATGGTAGGGTGATTGTGAGATGAAATGGAGGACATACAGTTTAACGTGGAATCCGAACCACGGTGGAAACCTGGCATTCCACACATTCACAAGCTGTGATTAATACACTGCTAGTATATTAAAGTTGTTTTATTAACGTTAGTAACTACCAGATACTATTTATTTAGAAACGCGTTTTACTATCCGTTAGGATTATATGTTTATGTACTAATTACGCCAATGATTTTAGGGATAAGGAAGGTTGTATTCAAAGGAAGCATACCCATGTATGCGTGGAGGGAGAGGGTAAACCCTTTGGGATAAACCACCCTCAGTAGGGCGTACACCCATCCGAGATTCGAGCCTCGATATCCCCATCATTGGCAGTCTAATCTACTGTGAGAGTCGCACCTTAAACCATGCGGCCACTAATGTGGGTCAATTACTATTCTTACTAACAAAATTAGGGTATACTTTCAACTCCGATTCACGAGCCTCGTGTTGGGTTTCAAACAAACTGCACTAAAGATGTTTTTTAAAAAAAATGTAACCCTTATATTCTAAGTATTTGGCTAAAGAGTTCAGGTAATTATCATTGATAGCCAGTACTGGCCATATGGTAAACAAGAAAATATAAGTGAGATAAAAGTACAGTCACAGTTAGATAATAAGACACTCCTTTGGTAGAAAAGTTACTAAAACACATTTTATATATTACTAGCTTGGCGTAGCTATATCTAGTCCGCCTCATTACATTCTATCCCCATCTCGAGCTAGTTCTATCCAGTCCACCTCACTACACCCTATCTCTCTCTTGAGTTAGTTCTATCCTGTCCCCCTCATTACACCCTACCTCTATCTTGAGCTAGTTCTATCCAGTCCAACTCATAACACTCTATCCCTATATTGAGCTAGTTCTATTCAGTCCACCTCATTACACCCTATCTCTATCTTGAGTTAGTTCTATCCAGTCCACCTCATTACACCTTATACCCATCTTGAGCTAGTTCTATCCAGTTCAACTCATTACACCCTATCCCTATCTTGAGCTAGTTCTATCCAGTCCAACTCATTACACCCTATCCC
>CABEEJ010001821.1:104999-123890 GCA_901482245.1 Timema douglasi
CTCATTACACCCTATACCTATCTTGAGCTAGTTCTATCCTGTCCCCCTCATTACACCCTATCTCTATCTTGAGTTAGTTCTATCCAGTCCACCTCATTACACCTTATACCCATCTTGAGCTAGTTCTGTCCAGGCCACCTCATTACACCCTATCCCTATCTTGAGCTAGTTCTGTCCAGTCCACCTCATTACACCTTATACCCATCTTGAGCTAGTTCTGTTCAGGCCACCTCATTACACCCTATTCCTATATTGAGCTAGTTCTATCCAGTCCACCTCAATACACCTTATTTCTTTCAGCTTTATTCTTATGTTATCTTCCTATTTGCGTGTTGGTCCTCCCATAGGTTCTACCAGTCAGTACCTTGAACAAGGTTCCAGATTATCTCATTCGCGCTGCATGTCCTGCCCACCGTAATCTACAAGACAAGATTATCCTAACAATGTTTTATGATGAGTGTATGGCATGTAACTCATCAATATAATTTAAAGTATAAACCTTTTTAATTAACTTTAAAACAAGCAGAACAATAAAAACCCAGGCTAACAACTTACTAATTAGTGAACGCGCAGAAATGCATTTTATAATTCATCAGAGATATAACCAGTGTCCTATTTTCTGGTTTATTATCCTAAATCATCTATAGAGATGTTTTATCCCCTTACAATTCACATTCATTCTGACCCTTTGGTATGGAAAGTTTTATTATTATTATTATTATTATTATTATTATTATTATTATTATTATTAGAACCACGTCTTACTACCCGTTCGGGTTATACGCACTTACGCTAATGTGTAATGGTAGGGTGATTGTGAGATGAAATGAAGGACCTACAGTTTAACGTGGAATCCGAACCACGGTGGAGGCCTGGCATTCCCCACATTCACAAGATGTCTTGTCAGAGGTGAAGGAAGGGTTTGGTAATCAGATAAATCTGTGCCGGGACCGAGGATTGAACCCCGGCCGCCAGCACAGAAGTCTGACACCTTACCCCTAGACCGCCAGGTCACCGAAAAGTTTAATTAGATTATGACAAAATATTACCATATCGTACTAAAAAATATGTAATTTTAGTTCACCACGTATCACTACTTGTTCGGACTAAACGCATAACTAATCACATTAGATTGGTAGGCATGAAGAAAGTGTAATGTAGAAGAAATTGATTCGTATTTGCGTGGAGGGAGCGTGAAAAACCTTTTAGTAAAATATACCCTTGGCACATTCCAAGATTCAATCCCTGATCTCTTCAACAGTAATCCAATCTATGGTCAGGGTGAATGAATTCTTGGTTGGTTAGACCAAGCGACCAGCGAAACAGGTAAAAAATACAAGTTATTTCTCACTTCAGACAGAGGCTGCCTACGTATCCTTCAAACTTTGTCCGACCACGAAGATTAACTCGTTTAATCCGGCGTGGGGGGGGATGTCGAAGTTTATTAATTTTCACGTTCTATGAAAGTATTGGAAACAAATGGGACTCACGAATTGAATAATAACTGCAATCACAGGAGACCCTTACCCGCAAATATATCTTTATTTTATTTGATTAATTCTGAGATATTTAATGTGCACTTTCTGAACTTATAATATATCAACATTCAATTTAGAAACTAGATTCATTATAGAATTGAAACAACATCCAGTTCTCTGATCGTTAATTAATCAATGTGAAATGCGAATGCCCAATCTTATAAAATATTTTTTTTAGGACATGGTGGGAATCAAACTCACTACCTTTAACTCAGTAGATGGACGCGCTACCAACTGAGATAAGATATCAGCTCAATATATTAGCTCACAAGCAGTATGGCTCCTACCGTTGGTAAGCCTGCAACCTAGGATTCCATCCTTACCAACCCGCTTCAATGGCTGCATGTTCTAAGGTACTACTCTTGCAGTAGACTAGACTGCCGATGACGTGGAGATCAAGGTTCGAATCTTGGTCGGCTGTACTGAGGGTGGTTTTTCCTAAATGATTTTACACTCTCCCTCCACACAAACGTAGGTACACCTTCTCTAAATTCAACCTTCCTAATCCCTAACACATTAGGTTAACTAGTACATAGACGTATATCATGGACGGGTAGTAAGATGCGATGCTTAAAAAAATCCTTACAGATTATACTATATCTGGTTTCTTCGACGATTTGATTTCCAATCCCCTGTAAATATAAATAAATGATGGCATAATTTACTGTTTATTTACGCTCCTCATCTCTCTTCTCTTGTATAAAAGTAATAAAACCATTGTGTTGAACGATATCGTAGCTGTTTTTTTTTAAATAAAACTGAATTGTTTCCAACTAAACAAAACGCGACCACCAGGGGGTATTTAATACTTGTGTTTGACTATCATGCAATATGGAAATAATCTTTTCTCATAAAACGCGCTGTTAATCGATGTTGCGGACCAATATCCTGACACGATACACAAATCTGTAGGTTTTTATCCGCTAAAGGAGGTATTGAAGCGCGTTCTCCTGTGGGGACGGTCGGGACCAAGCACTCAATTTCACCCGAAACACGGACATCACACGCCACTGTATGGTGATCGAGTCCCCCCCTGGGGTTGACCGGAATAAATGATTATGGTCCAGCAGCACGCCACCTAGATTTCCCATCACGAGGTGATATATTGACAGGGTCTTTTGGCCACCCCTGGTGATCTAGTTTTTTCTCCTCCGCCCCCTCAAACCCATTCCAGAACAGCAGTGTCCAAACTAGGGTATACCTTACACACGGTGAGATTGATTTGTTTATAAAAATGACACAACAAAACTCAATATTTATACTCTCAGTGTCTTATTACTTGTTTGGGGAGTTTCAGGATGGCTACTATTTTATTTCCACCGAGTTCCTTGTGTTTTCCAGGCTTTCCGGAAGGAATTCCCATTTTTCCAGGTGGCCTGGTTTAAAAAAAAAATTATAGCGCCACGTCTTACTACCCGTTCAGGTTACACGCTTAAGTACTAATTACACTAATGGGCTAGGAATACGTAATATTCAATTTTAGAGGGAGTGAACCTGAATTTGCTTGGAGGGAGAGTAGAAAACCATTTAGGGGAAAAATCACCTCCAGTTCACCCGACTGGGATTATAACTTCGATCTCCCCAGTCTCGTTGGTCTAACTTTACACAAAACTAGCGCGTTAGCCAATTAAGCGACCGAGGTGGCATTACATTTGTAAAATAAAAAGTAAAATAAGTGTTTGAATTGGATATTATAGTGAAATATGGTGACCAAAAGCTATATATATATATATATATATGCACATATGCGCATATATTTTAAATTCTACGTATCCCCGGAGATGTCTTTGCGTACCCCAGGTTAACTATTCCTGCCCTAGTGCACCTAACCGAGATTCGAGCCTCATCCTCCTCATAAACAATTAAAATTTTGAAAAGCTGATATCACTTGATAAAGTCAATCAGTCTTGTATAATTAATTAAAATAAAAAGTTTTAGTTAGATTTTGAATAAATGGGCTATTAAATGTTGTTTTTAAATTTTACTATGTTATTTATTCCTTGGTGGTTAGCGCAAGCCACTACTATTAATAAATATATTTTTTATAGAGTAGTAGACACTTGTAATGAGCTTATATAACAAATGGGGCGGTGAATTGAAAATGGTTTGGGAACTACTGATTAAGAACATTTCAGCTCGGTCAAAATAAGTCTATTTTTTGCTCTTTCTTTTGGCACCACGTCTTACCATCCGTCAGGGTTGTTCGCCTGTGTGATAAGTTACGCTAATATGTTAGGGTTCATGAAGTTTAAGTTTAGAGTAAGTGTACCCGCATTTGTATGGAGGGAGAGTGGTAAAGCGTTTAGGGAAAACCACCCTCTGAACATCCAATCGGGGTTCTAACCCTGATCTCCCCGTCATTCAACAGTCTGGACTATTGTGAAAGTGACACCTTAGACCATGCTGTCACTGAAGTAGGTCAAAAGAAGACAAAATCATGAATTGAGTGTAACTCTAGGTGGATTTAAAAAAATAACATGCCTAACTCTTTTTTAAAGGCAAATAACACTTATGTAACTCGCATCAGGGCGAGTGCGGGCAGTTGCACTAATATCGTATAGTCTAGTTTTCTGGAGCTGGGAGGTCGGAGTTCAACTACCCCCGAGCTGGACGTACTTAGGGTGTTTTTTCCTCCCTAAATAGCCCACCCTCCCCCTCCATCCACCCATATGTGGGTAATCCTCTGAATCCTATTTGTCTAATTAATCCCTACCACAAAAGTGTGAATATGTGGATTATCTAGATGGGTGGTAACACGTGTTGCACAAAAAAAAACCAGTGGGATTATTAGAGCCTTAGAACCAGTAACTTGACCCCACTTGGATTCGAATAGAAAGGGGGTTGGCCATCATAAGAAGCACAACGATTCAACAATCTTGATCAACTCCGCTTCAGTGGCCGAATGGTCTAAGGCGTCACACTAATGTGGGACTGGCTTTCTTAAGACCGGAAGATAAGGGTTCGAGTCCCGGTCTGGTCTACTTAGTGTGGTTTCTTCTAAATTGTTTTGCATTCTCCTTCGACGCAAATGTGGTTAGATCACCTCTAAAATGCTACTTCCCTCATTACTGCCCCATTAGATTAATTATCATATGTGTATAACCTTATTTGGGTTGAAATAACATTTTAGAAAATTCAGACATATTTCTTTACGGCCAACATTGATTCAATTTTACTTTATTATTTGTGCTATTCTATAGGTAGGCTTATTGATAATATCGCTCAAAAGTGACGGCTACAGATAACATGACTTGATGTATGAATGAATATAATAAAATTGTTTTAGTAACTTTAATAATTAGCATCTACTTTTCTTTCTACCAAAATCATAGTATAGGGATCAAGAAAAGAATTAAATTTAAAACATCACAATTAGGACGTTTAAGAGTCACAATTTGGTCTCATCTCATTGGCTGATATGCTTCGAATTCCTAAAGTAACACATTCACTTAAACTCTTTATCTATATAAGCTAAGAGTTTTAACCGTGTAACCAGCTCTAGTCTTGAATACCCCCCCTTTATCTTGTAAAAATAATACCTTTTTATACTTTCACAAATTTGACACTAAGTAAGTCGTTCTGTGTGGAAGAATCAAGGGTGTCACACGTGGCCTCATGCAGAACTTTGGCCACGATTCACACACACACACACACACACACACACACATACACGGTAGTTATGTGCCACAGTAGAAACTAAGTGAATGAATGGCTGCAGAGCAGGAGCTACCCAACAAATTGAAAAACCCGGAAGAACTGTAAGCTCCTATGAGGGAAGTATGTCTAACTCAGTTCCACGTAACGAATAAAGTTAAATAGATAGGACAATGCAAGGTGTCTCAGGCCATGTCACGACCCAGGTTGATTTAATAGACGCTAATAAAATACGTTGTAACACTAAACTATAATAGGATGTTGAGAGGAATGAACTTTTAGAAAGTACCCCATCCCCTTTTTTTTACAGTCTACATTGATACTATTTTAAATTATTAGTGTTATTTCATAGTTTTTTTTTTATAATTTCGATCAAAATTAACAGCCAAAGATGTTGATGACCTGGTGGTCTAGGGGTAAGGTGACAGATTTTTGTGCTGGGGGTCCGGGGTCCAATCCTCGGTCACGGAACAAATTTATCTGATTGCTAAACCCTTCCTTCCCCTTTGACAAGACGTGTATTAATCACAGCTTGTGAATGGGTGGAATGCTAGGTTTCCACCGTGGTTAGGATCCCACGTTAAACTGTAGGTCCTCCATTTCATCTCACAATCACCTTACCATTACACATTAGTGTAAGTTCGTATAACCCGAACGGGTAGTAAGACGCGGTGCTAAACTAATAATAGGGTTATATCATCTGCGGCTGTTATTACTAAGTGTAAATATACTATAACTTATTTAACTTTCAAAAAACGCTCCTTCACTATCTAAATTGGAGTGTACTAGCGTCGAGTTGCACGCGGGCTAATTGAGGTCAGGGCGAATATATATTTCCCCTTTAGAATGAGAGTTTTTATGTATTCGCCCCAACCCCCTCAATATATATATATATATATATATTTAGGTAGTGATTTCTGGTAGCTTACCTCTTGTACTACAAGTTGTTTTTATTATCCCTTAAATCTACCTCACTGGTCATAAGGTAAAGTGCTCGTCTCTGGACTGGATGTTCGTGAGTTCATGCCTAGTTGGAGTCAACGGAATTTTCTATTTATGGAGGTAGAAAAACCTATTTTATAACCTGTTTTCTCGTCATATTTCAAGGTTAGATAATTAATGATTAGACCAAGTCTACACTATTTTGACTTTTTATTATTATTATTGTTAAAGTCAAATTTAGAGGATGTGTACTCATATTTGCGTTGAGGGAAAGTGGAAAACTATTTGAGGAAAATCACCCTGAGTAAAGCCGAATTATAACGAATATACTATAATTATTCTAATGGGATAGGGATGAGAAAGTAATCATCTTAGAGATAATATACAGAGAGCGGGAAACCACTAAAGAAAAACCACTCTCAGTAGACCCAACCAGGATTCGAACGCCGATCTTTCCGTCATAGGGTGGCCATACTAACACGAGAGTGATGCCTTAGACCGTTCTTCTACTGAAGCGGGTCACACACAAAATATATTAATTATAATTTATTCTTTCTAACTCTGATTCGGAAGATTAGGGCTCAATATTGGTCCGGATGAGCTGGGGAGAGGTATTTAACACCACGTCAGGTAGGCGACGTCCTTAGGAATAAAGATTAGTATTCAATCAGTGCCGTTGATGACTATTTGTTAATTCTTTATTTATATATTATTATTATTAGCACCGCGTCTTACTACCCATTCGGGTTATACGCAGTTATTTAGATAAAATGTCATCTTTGTTGAGAGTTAGTGAGTCACGTGATGTACGTCAGTTAATTCTATTATTATTATTATTATTATTATTATTATTATTATTATTATTATTATTATTATTATACGCACTTACGTTAATGTTTAATGGTAGGGTGATTGTGAGATGAAATGGAGGACCTACAGTTTAACGTGGAATCCGAACCACAGGTGGAGGTTTGGCATTCCCCAAATTCACAAGATTTCTTGTCAGAGGTGAAGGAAGAGTTTGGCAATCAGATAAATCTGTGTCGGGACCGAGAATTGAACCCCGTACCCCAGCACAGAAGTACGACTCCTTACCCCTAGACTGCCATGTCACTCTTTCTATTAGTAGGTTCAGTTACTTTATTGCTATCATAAATTATAAAACTTTGCTTGAATGTCCTTTAACACACACTTTTGTGGTCGAAAGTTTTAATAAGGCGTCAGTCACTCTTACAATCGACTAGACCGTCAATGACGTGGAGATCAAGGTTCAAATCTCGGTTGGGAGTATGGAGGATGGTTCTTACTCAATGGTTTTACACTCTCCCTCCACGAAAAATTCAGCTACACTTCCTCTAAACTATACCTTCCTTATCCCTAATACATTAGCGTATTTACATATGTGATCAGAACTGTTAGTGAGACGTGGTGACAAAAGAAAAGTCCTTAAACACGTCAAAAGAACGCAAGACTACGATTCTAATCGAGTGTAAACTTGTTTTGTGAATATGAATGTAAGTTACTTTAAATGATTGCGATAAAACTACCGTAATTGAAAGCTGTGAACATGTTTACATATTTCCTTCTCTGACGTTAATGGAAAAAGCGTAGGTTACTCTTAAAAAACGCACATGTAAATTAATTTTGAAAGCTTCCCACCCTTTTGGCCGATTTAACTTCCTAGAGTCAGTTCAAGTTTTTAACACGCTTAAAACATTATCAAAATAATGCCTAGTTTAAACGACTCACATTATTATAGTTCTGGTCTTAAAGACATGTTTATGCTGATGGGTTTATTTCAAGTCTGGCTTCGTATCGTTTTGAATATGTCGATAACCCGTTTCGGTGGCCGCATGGCCTAACCCTCTACTATCGCAGTACACTAGACTGATGATGACGGGGAGATCAAGGCTCGAATCTCGGCCGGGTGTACTGAGGGTGGGTTTTACAAAATGGCTTCCCATTCTTACACCCAGCAAATGTGGGTACACTTTCTCTAATTATAACCTTCATAAACAATTAAACCATTAGTGTAATTAGTATGTAAGCGTTTAATCGGATAGGGAAGTAAGACGCGGTGCTAAAATAAAAAGTATATTGCTAATGATGGACCTTGAATGACTTGCCTTGCATTTGACCACCAATAACTTTTGAACTACACAAGGATTTTGACCAAACATTTTTAGTTACTTATGGTTACATATTTGTTGTATCGCTCTCATCGTTGGGCAGGCGTATAAAGACGTCAGTCTCGTCTCATGCGGTTAGCCGATGACGGAAAGGTCGGGGTTCAAATTTCAACTGGGTGTGTTGCGTTTATTTTCCTAAATGGTTTCCCACTTTCCCTCCCCGCCAAGGCTGTTTCATTTCCTCTGAGCTCTTCTTTAATTCCTCATCCCTACATCGATAGTGTCGACCTCAGTGATCTTGGGGTCAAACTCTCACCTCAGGATTCGATATTCGCGGGTTTATAACTTAGCTGACCCAACCTGATAGATTTTTCCTGGGCAATGAAAACCCGTAGCACAACTTCCTTTGGAGGGGAACCAAGGCCGTAGGAACCAAGTTTATTGTGGCGTATAACAAAACCATGAAAGGTATGTGAAAATACCTTCCTAGCCAAATTAATAGGCCTTTTCGCGTTTGCTCAAAGAAATTCAGTGTGTTAGGCAACGGGGAAACACCACACTTTCTGAACTCCCCTAGTACATGAGATACCTACTAGATGGTGCAGGCACCACTAACAGTCCAAGGTCGGAGTTCAATACCCGCTCCGTAGGGATGGAAATCACATCAACGCAACCGTCTGGTTGTTGACTTAGTATACATCCTGATACTGTAATTTTATTTTTAGCCCCTCATCTTATTACCCGTTTGGGTGGTACGCCTATGTACTAATTACACTAAGGATTAATAAGGGTTAATTTATAAGAAGTGTACACGCATTTGCGTGAAGGGAGAGTGGAGATCAATTTAGGGACCCCCCAAACTCCCCAAGTTTGGCAGTCTAGTCTATTGAGAGAGTAACACCTATTGAAGTGTGTGTATAGTCTAATTAAGTGCAAGGACGTATATTAAGACGTAGGGCAAAAACAAAAGTGAAATGATTTAAAGCATGTTGGCACCTGGGGGTTGGCGTGAGATGGCGCTTGTAAACTGTGGCTTTTCATCCTGAGCTCTCGAACTTAGATAATTATAATTAGGATGACATTTAACTCAACACGGATATTCCTCATTAGTAACCGGTGGTTAAACTACACGCGATCACAGTTTCATCATTTATTTAGTTACAAGCCATCATTTGGTCTGGACTCATGGTGTTTTTTCCAAGCATTGTTTATTTCAGTCTATCGGTTGGGCACGTGTGGCCACGTTACACTATTGAAGGACGTTTGTGTCAGTGTGTTTGTTTAGGTTAATCTAGGCTAGAGAGGCTGGATTACAAAATAAGGTTAGGTTTGGTTAACTTAAGTAAAAAACATTTGTTCTACTTATCATTACCCGTTAGGATTGTATGTACATATTTAGGTAAAAATAAGTTAATTGACTTGATTAAAAATGACACCTTTAATTTATTCGGCTATGATCGAGATACGGCTTATTTCCGTAATTATGACCATTCATCCACCGTTTACCAACACACAAACTTACTCAACCTAAGTCGTCTAATCTAAAACAAAACACTATACAACAACGACTAATGACATCAATATAGCCCTAATTGTGTGGGTCGAACTTAATGCTACATAAATACATAACCAGGGTATATTATACCTGTAACTTTTCCCCAACTATTCAATTTAGTCTGTAATCCCTTTTTATTTTTATTTATTTGATGTGATTAACGTGCACTTTGCGAACTGACTGATTATATAAGCGCATGAGAAATTCTATGAGCGAGAGGGAAAGGACCTTGCAATTATGCCGGGAAAGGTATTGTCGCGTACCTTCGAGGTTTCTTTAACATACCACCAATGACATGGGACCAACAGTCTTACTTCCCCTCCGAAGGAAGTTGTGCTATGAATTGTTATCGCTAAAGAAAAATCTGTTGAGCTCGTTTGGGTTTTAGCCCACAAACACCACCTCGGTTACTGAGGTGAACACTTTACCCCAAAACCACTGAGGTCAACCTCCCCTTCTCAAAGTTATGAATAGTGTCCGACTAAAGGTCATATTTTTGGCCAAAGCCAAACTTCGTTTTCTTTTTCACCTTCTGTTGAAGTCGAAGTCGAAGAAATTGCATATATTGTGAAAAATTCATATTCTTAAATTTGACGCAATTTCTATTGCATTTTAAATTAAAGATCGTGTTTGTTTAAATAACAGGTCACATTTTTATTGTTGGCAAAATAAAATATAATACAGTTCCGAAATTGTGACAAAAAATAAAGGTGTGACAAAAATATCAATCACTCTTAATATTTGGCTTTGAAAAGTGACTAAATAATTTTGTATTGCCATCCAGTCCCATCTAAAAAATTAATCAGTTATCTTTTATGTTTTTTGTTTGTTTGTAAGGTATTTATTGTTTTTTAAACATAATTTTTTTTAGTACATGGAACAAGAAACACATATAATAATAGTAAACACCAGCCCCGAAGGGCTCCCGAAAACCAGCAAGACATGGAACAAATGCATAAAACATTTTTTTTTAATTCTTTTTATTTAGCACTGCGTCTTACTGCACGTTCGGCTTATACGTTTAAGTACTAATTACACTAATGGATTAGGAATTGTAGAAGTTGAAGTTTAGAGGAAGTGAACCCACGTTTGCGTAGAGGGAGAGTGGAAAACCATTTAAGAAACCTCGCCCCCCAGTTCACCCAACCAAGATTCGAACCTTGATCTCCCCGTCCTCGGTGGTCTAGCTCAACACGACTGACGCTTTAGCTAACAATGCCACCGAGATGGATCATAAAACATTTACGATATGATATGGCACCCTTATCTTTTATGTACATAAATTATTAATTACATTAGCCATGGTTTGGGGGAAAAGTTATTAATAAATCTGATGGTAACACCAGAATATAGTAAACACGAAACATGTGTCGCTACTACTGACTATTGACTAGTCTACATACCGGGTGCCTAAATCCGACATGCAGCGACTTGTCAGTTGTCACTTGTCACGTGACTGCACCCACGAGCGTACATTAGGTAAGGTAAGTTAAATGAACCTTTGGCTTCGGCGAATACCTTCGGTCTGATTTTGGCCGAAGCCGATTATTTTTCTCAAGGTGCAGTTTATGCCCTAAGCTGAAACCGAAGCCGAATGTTCGGTCGGACACTAGTTATAAATTATCAACCGACCGGTAGCGGTGTATGCCAGAGCCAGCTCCAGCCCGTTTGGACCATCTGCAGAGCTGGGTCTAGTCGCGACCCAGGCTATTCAAGAACAGAAGCTAAATGGGACCAGTTCCAATAAGGGGTTGTGGCAGGGAAAAATAATGTATTATTATTATTATTAGCACCGCGTCTTACTACCCGTTCGGGTTATATGCACTTACGCTAATGTGTAATGGTAAGGTGATTGTGAAGATGAAATGGAGGACCTACAGTTTAACGTGGAATCCGAACCACAGTGGAGACCTGGCATTCCGCACATTCACAAGTTGTGATTAATACACGTCTTGTCAAAGGTGAAGGAAGGGTTTGGTGATCAGATAAATCTTTGACGGGACCGAGGATTGAACCACGGCCGCCAGCACAGAAGTCTGACACCTTACCCCTAGACCGCCAGGTCACCGAAAAATAATGAATGTATATTTTATTAACAGTAGTTTATTTATTAAAAATATCAGAATTCTTATTTATATGTTAACACATAGAAATTAAAAAGCTGTAGTTATGAAATGTGCTTAACTAGGATATGTTGGGTTGGGGGCCACACATTGTACAAGATCTCTTGGATGATGTGTCTGGGTCTCAATGCGTACTTATTGTCAGTTCACCTGTCGCCGTGATGGAATTAAGATAGCCTGTAATTCGTGTGCTAATATCATCAGATGGTTAATATATCTTACGATAAATGAGCCCGATAAAAAAATACACACACACTCTCTCTGTTACTTATAAATATTTTTTTTCTACAAAACTAAGTTCGTGAGGTGAATATGTATTAGCTAGAGAACCTTCTCCAAAGAATCACTTGTACCCATACTAATTAATTGGGCTGTCAGCGGCAAAGCTAATTGCCAGGGATGACTGGCATTCACGTTGAAACATTGCTTGAAGAACGCACGCAACACAATAATACAGACACAATTAGTTAACATATAAACTCAGAAAAATAACAAGTCCACTTTAAATAATTTGAATTACACTATCATCATTAATTTATTTGAAAGGGTTCTTTATATAATAAGGCCCCTTTCTTTATCCCGAAAGATAACAAGCTTGACCTGTTTAGTTCCGCTGTGATGCATAAGGTTAGCCCATAGTGTTATCAATCACGGCCTGGATTTTGATTACCTTAAAATTATCAAAAAATTGTCTATAACATGACATAAATATTCTAAAAAATTACTTCAAATTAAAAAACTATTTTCTTATTTATTAAATTTATTTAACGTGCACTTTCTTAAAAGACTTATTATAACAGTACACAATAATTTCTGTGAATGAGAGTGAAATTACCTACCAGTTTTGCCGGGAGAGGTATATTCACATACCTTCAAGGGTTCTTTTACATACCACAACCTATATGGGTCCGACGGCTTTACTTCCCCTCTGAAAGAAGTCGTGTATATCAATAAAAAAATTGTAAAGCCAGGATGGGTTTGAACCCAGGAACATCGGGTTCTGAGGTGAGAGTTTCAACCTAATACCACCTAGTTCAACATTGACCTAAAATTATGAATACAAACTCGTAATAAATGGACACTACTAATTCAAACACGCACTTTAAACATTTAAATTAAAACATATCTATGCAATGAAAATCCTTTAGCAACTAAACTCTTGCATTCTCCTAAACATAGCATTGATTTAAAAATATCTGCTTTAGAAGTAGCTCCCCCCCCCCACAATTTATTGGCAGTGTTTCACCAGGAATGTGTGATGTACAACCAGACAAGCAAAGAGGATACAAAGTTTATTGACTACATTAACTTCTCATTCCGACAACCGTGTGTTGAAAAAAAAATGAATTTATAAAATATTGATAGAATGGTATCTAAAAATATACTTATTCAACATGAATGTTTTAAAATGACTTAAAATACCTAACATCATTTCAAAAATGACATAAAATATAATTATCTACAGCAAAGGGATCACGGACAAAGTTTATGTACCACCTTATGAGCATTGTATGTGACGAACCCAAGAAAATATGACATGTCATTAAAATCCGGGCCTTGGTAATCATTCAAAACAAAGATTTCAAGGTAAATTGAGTGTACCGTGAAAGTTAGAAGCCTTACCTTGACATATTATACTATAATCCTATATTATAAGCTGAGCCATAGTGGAACTATATAAGGTAAACGTTCTAATTTTCTGGATAAACGAATAGTACATGATTATATAAAAATAGATTTGATAATATTGAGACTTTATTTTTTATAACTTACTATATTCAGCCCCCACACCAGTAGTCCTGTTATCCAAGGCGTAAGATCCGCAATAGCTGGATTACCGGTGACAGGGAGGTCAAAGTTCGAGTATCTTACTGGTTGGTTTTCAACATTTTATTTATCATTATGGTGTTTCTGTCCTCTCTACACGCTAATGCGGATGCACTTCTCTAAGATAACCTACCCATCTCTGCCCATTATATTTGATCGTTAGTAGCCTTGATTTTGAAAATACTAAAATAAAATTGTATTGGATTATTATGGAAATAAATATATTTCTAATAGTTTTTATTTAGTTATGTAGGTAGTATTTACTATTTAGCATCACTTAATCAGCTAAGACAACATTTAAATGCTTTTTAATAAAATAATGTACACACAATTTATATTAAACACTTTTATTCTAGGACCACGTTCCCTAGCCGTGTGGGATACACGCATATTTATTTACTAACTCTGTTAAAGCCTTTGGGATGAAGACTTTTTTAGCACCACTTCTTACTACCCATTCGGGTTATACGCTTATGTAATATTCTAGTTACGCTAATAGGTTAGGGATTGGGAAGGCTGAATTTAGAGGAAGTGAACCCAGATTTGCGTGGAGGGAGAGTGGAAAACCATTTAGGAATAACCATACCAGTTCACCCGACTGAGATTCAATCCACGATATCCCGTCTTCGGCAGTCTAACTCAACACGAAACTAGCACGTTAGCTTACTACGCCACTGTGGTGGCTATGAGGAATGTTGAATTTAGATTAATTGTACCCGAATTCACCTATAGAGAGAAAGAGTGGAAAACAATATAGGAAAAAACTACCATCAGTACACCCAACTGGGATTCAAACCTGATATTCCCGTCATCAGCAGTCCAGTCTATATCAAGAGTTATGCCTTAGACTATTTGACCCTAGAAGCGGGGTTATATAATTAAAATATGATCAGATGTTGAACTAAGTAAAAACTAAAGTATTGACACTAGACTAGTGGCATTGAAATTTTTTTTTTGATTGGCATCCTTTGTTCATAAGCGCTTACCTCAAGTACCCCGGGAGGTTTTATTTTCAAAAATATAAAAAATATAAAACCCCTACCCCTAGTCGTATCAGAAGATTTTAAACTAATTACTTAATTTAGGAAAGGGTGGGTTAATTTGATTCAAAACTTTAGTCAAGTATAATTAGTTATATATTTTACACGTCCTTTAGGTAAGACTTATTTGTAGATTGGGAATTAAAATAAAGAGAAAATAATATTAATAATAATATATTTTTAATGAAAATACATAATAATTATTATATATATGCAACTATTAATATCCTAAACTTGTTTGAATTAATACAGTTTGATAATTGGGATATAGGGTTGGGTTGAGTCTACTGAGGCTGATATTTACTTAATGGTTTACCATTCTCCTTCTACGCAAATTCGGGTAGTCTACTTCTAAAATGATTCCTTTTTCATCCCCATACCATTAGAGTAACTATCATATATGCGTATAGTCTGAATAAGTAGAAAGAGGCGGTAATAAAAAAAAGCACAGTTTTTATTATATTGGGTTAAAATTAGGTTAACTTGACACAAAATATAATATGGCCACCATGTTGAAAACCACCGCAGTAGAACATACAAAATATAAGACATTTTTTTTCTAATTTGTCTGTTTGAAACACTAGCAATATGATCAGATTTTATAGTTAGAATTGTGTCCATTCGATAAAAGTGAAATCGCAAGATCTACTTATATCGCAAGCATCACCTAAGATTACATTCAAAGGTGGCGGCGACCTCCATAATCGGAATTGATGGAACATTTTCGAAGCCACGGCTCCGTACTGTAATAACCTTCACCAAGTATATAGAAATAAAATTGCTACGTACATGCCACAAGCAAATTGCATGACGATTATGTAAAAAAAACATTTAAAGGGAATAAAGAATGGCGTTTATAAAAAAAAACTTAATATATTTGATAGATTACGTTTATATTCAACATTATAAATCAACGAATACACAGATAAATTAATAATATGATTATATTAAATACGAAAACCTTTTTGTCTTTGATATTAATTTTAATACAACTTTATTTTTAAACTAAACAAATTTACTGTTCGTTGATTTTTAAGTTGTACGTTTGACATTAACTGGAGGTTTATCAGCGGCTTTAACTCTTTGTTAAGAGTGAGACGGATATATTTATATCCGCATCAGCATGAAGAGAGGATGGAAAAATCAGAGTCATGAAAATGTGGAAACCCCAAGGCACCCGGATCAAATTTGAACCTCAATATATACGCCAACGAAGATCAGTTAAATTCGAATCCAACACCTTAAGTCATTCAGCCACCACTGGAGGTAGCAATAATATTGTATTTTTTATTTCTGAGATATACTATATGATAATGACATGGTTTTGTCACCTTAAGATTGCTTGATGATGCTTTATGTTTAGGATGATAGCAAAATCATGGGAGTGGTAGTTAATATTGTGGAAAGTTGCCTATGTACAACAATACCTATTATAATACATATATATTATTTACATCAAACCAGAGTTCCAACTTATTTTTTTTAGCACCACGTTTTATTACCTGTTCAGCTTATACATATATCTACTAACTACGTTAGTGAGATAGGGATGAGGAAGGTTGTTGAATTGAGAGAAAGTGTACCCGCATTTGCGTGAAGGAACAGTGGAAAACCATTTTGGAAAAAAATCTCATTACACCCAACCAGGATTCGATCCCCGATCTCCAAGTCATTGGGAGTCTAGTCTAACGCTAGATTGATGCCTTAGTCTATTCAGCCACCGAAGCAGGTTCCATCAGCTGTTATCGCTGGTACTTTCAATACATAATTGTTCACACACTCCTTGCTTTTATTAATGAGTGAAGAACTACCTCGTGGTAAAGTAAGATAGTTCGGATGGTTTGGTATTAAAATAATTATGAAGAAAGTTCATATTTAATATCGTTATTCACGCCCCCCTTGTTGTACTATTGCTAGATGACTGCCTTTCTCTTTACAGCTTGACCTACGTCACAATCTGGGGTGAAGTGGAGAGACTACTACTGTCTAATTTCCATAAAAAGGGACTTTTATAAAATACAAACTTTTTTTTTTGGTTACGGCAAAATTGATAGCATTTTAATATGTTATAGGTATTGATTATATAAATCAAAAAAACCACAGATAACATGACCTGACGTATGAATACGTTAGAATAGATATAGTAACTATTTTTGCTACCCGCTTCGGTGGCCGCGTGGTCTAATGATCTACTCTCGTGTTAGACTAGACTGCCGATGACGGAGAGGTCAAGGTTCGAGTCTCGGTCAGGTGTACTAAGGGTGTTTCTTTAAAAAGTGGTTTTCCACTTTTCCTACGCACAAATGCGGGTACACTTCCTCTAAATATAACCTTCCTCATTCCTAGAACCATTTAGCGTAATTATTAAATAAGCGTATAATCCAAACGGGTATTAGGATGTGGTGCTTAAAAAAATTCTTGCTGTCATATTAAGGCCTTTACTATGATAATTGGACTGTAGCTATGCTATTTCTAGTTGAGTGTTTTATACTATTCATCCTCGTCACAGATTTGTGAGTTAATGTGTGGTAAGTAAAGCGTACATCATTGACTTTATATATTTAAATAATATATTAAAAATATAAAATTAAGAGACACACCTTTTCTACCACATCTCATGGACTAAAACATTGCGTAAACAATAAAGTACATCTATCTACCCGAAATCTTAGAGAGGAAGATGTGCTAAAAGTGACAATTCAAGCCAACTTATGCTCTTTCTTTCAAAACATTATTTTTATTAAAGGTAAGTTCTAATTTGTTTAAAATTTAAAGTAACATTTTGATTGTGTTCTTATGTCCAATTTTATCAAGATGATATTCACAGGGATGGATCTTATCGGGAAATCACAGGGGATGTCAAGTCTATAAAGGTACAATCAACTTTCAACCATGGGCGGAGGAGTTAACGTTATTTCTTAAAACGTATCAACGTCGCCCAAGGGGTAACGTGCTATAGGTCATAAACAGCTCGCAAACAACTATAAATCACGGTAATTCAATGTTTCTCCTTGGCTGATGAGACGAGATAGCTTTCACAGGTTTTATTTTATACCATCCTAGGACGACAGAAAACAAAAATTAGACGAGGCAACAAAGAATCGCTAGGAATATTTCAATATTATTAACTAAGATACTTGTACTTAAATAGCCATTTCTAGGGGATTTGTAGCTTGTTAAAAACCTGCTTTGTATTAGCGCTGTGAAATCTTTTCCCTCTCAAATTGATGGATAAGGTTTGATCACAAGCGATGCATGTTTACACTTTTTAGTTTCTTATTCTTTCTTCACACTAATTTTGGTGTACTCTTTAAAAGCTCATCTTCGTCAACTGAGTAAACTTCTATCTAGTTTAAGGTGGTATATTTTTTCACCCGGTGTTTTATTACCCATCCAGGTTATAATTATTATTTGAATGAAGAAACCATTTAGGAAAAAAGTGCCCTAATTACATCCATCTGGGATTCAAACCTCAACCTCCTCATCACCTTCAAACCAGATTAGATGAGCTTGACAATTAGTCCACGGGCACAATATTCCTATTTTTAAGGTGTTGATATATATTGTGAATACTAAGCCGTGTGTATACAAAGAAACGGTGTGAGAAGGTGATTTTTCAAATGTGAAGCGAAGTCGAAACGAATATTAAAAAACGCAAAGAAAAATCAAAGATAAAGTTTAATAACTAGGCTATCTATTTACCATTAAGTGCATCTGAGTAAAGATAAAGATTTAAAGAAAATAACTAAGCACACTATATTATGGTCAATACAATCCAATTTTCAAATGAAGGACGTTCCTTGTGGGACAGATAGAAAAGATTAACGATCTATTTTCACTTGTTCATAAGTCAAGTAATTGCAGATATAGCTTTTGATTAAAATCGATTATTATCAATACCTACAAAATAACACTAAAAATAAATAAATAAATAAATAAAATAAATACTTAGCACCACGTCTTACTACTCATTCAGGTTATATGCTTAAATACTAATTACGCTAATGGATTATTGGGGAGGTTGAATATAATAGAAGTGAGCCCGCATTTGCGTGGAGGAAGAGTGGGAAACCATTTAGGAAT
>CABEEJ010001821.1:123927-134580 GCA_901482245.1 Timema douglasi
TTACCCCGATCGAGATTCAAACTTCAATCTCCGTCTTCGGCAGTCTAGCTCAACACGAAGCTATCGCGTTACCTAACTATACCACTGAGGTGGATAACACTAATAAGACAGTTAAATGATAATATTGGTTGCAAAAAATCCGTAGCTTCTATTTCCTACAAATAACTTTTCTATGAAAACTGTGCTGTAGTCATCAGTTTATTAAATATGTAAATTTTTCGAGAAATGTTCCAATCATTGGTTTCATAATGGTGGGTGTTTTAAAGCGAGACCATACTCTCTCTTTGCTCCGAGATGGGAACAGGACCAAAGTGGACCAATCAAAGATCCTCCCATTGCAGATGAACCACTTTCTATTACAGATGAGATAACAATATAATTGGCGCGGGTACTAACATTCGCGATTGCCGCGAGGAGCTAAAGATTTCCTGGTCTTACCGGTTATATGTTGTGAAAGGGACACAGAGTGCAAAAAGGACTACACAGGATTACCACTAGTTTATTATTATAACTATCCGTGTCTCCTTGATTTTCAAGAAGGCATCCTCATTTTTCAATAAAACTTAGATTTAGATTTAAGTAAGCCTATAAGGTAATTCAAATTTAATTTTTCTATCAAATTGGTCAGTGTGAGCTTGTTGGGGATATAAGTGCAGTCGTTATGCAACTCAATCCTTCAAGAAGTGGGAAGTAACGGAAAGGGAAAAACATGTAATTGAATTTGCGGGTAACATTGAGGTAACATTGTTGAAAAAACGTGTTTTAACAAATTTTAAAAATTGGCCCATAAAATGTTATATTAACTTTTGCTATCAACAGTTGTTACTAACATTGTTAAAAGTTACTAAAAATATTAATAACATTTTGATATTCACTTTTGTCAATAACATTTGCTTTCAACATTTGTTATTTTTTCCATTTATGTCTATAACATTGTTGCTAGATTTGTTAATAACAGAATTTTTTCGCCCACTCTGGAGGCGGTCTTGATCAAAGGATGTTGATAACAAAATATTACTAACAAGTCATTACTGTTGGCAACTCTGTTTGAAGCGGGAGAGGAGATCGATCATGAGCCAGAATTTTAGTACAGATGACTCTGCAGATGAAGCAGCAGTACAAATGATTGGTGAGGTGACCGGGACTGAAGTAGCTCCTCACACATGTGACGTGGAGAAGTTATTCAAGTCACCTACCAAAAGGAACCGCATATACACTTCTAGGAATATGTCCCCTTGTGATGATCATTTACAAAACAATAACATTAAGCTGTCAAAAAGGTCATCGGTAGCTAATAAACGCAGGGTAAAGCCTTTCGGGGAATGAAATGGCTTTTCTGTAGTTATTGTCTTGCCGTGAAATATTGGGACCTATAAGGTTCACAAGGTACTCAAAATCCCCACTTGACATTAGCACGAAACTTTTAAAACTGTCAATACTTTATAAATCACCAATTTAAAGTTTTCTTTCGTCCTTTTTCAAGTCACTTATGATATAATTTCCACTTTGCTTGGCCCTACTTTGAAGGTATGGACGAACCCGCATATTTTTCCTATTTTTCTGTCTTCCTGCACCAATAATCACTAAACAAGCTGTAACATTAGCCACCTCTTCCTGTGACTCAAACTGGAGCTTCCAATAACACGTTATTACCGAAAAATCTCTCGGCTATTAACTTGTTAATATACATGTTTCAATAACTTTGCTATCCTCTTTTAATTTTGACATTTCAAATTGTTCATGACATGCTAACAACAATTTTTGTCGAAAACATAGTTATAGACATTTTGTTATTAATATTTTGCTATTAACAATGTGTTTGCTATTTCCTCGGTGTATAGCCACCTAAGCAAAAAAAAAGTCAAATGTTTCTGCAGTTTTTATTGCAAACCCTTTTTTTTTGGCAAGAAAAGATAAAATATTGCGCTATTAGAAATTAGGAATTTTATTCCCATGGTGATATCAACGGTGTTGTTGAATATCTGTCATGAGCACAGCGGCATTAGATAAGAAACTTTTTAAATGAAGAGGAAAAGTTGTCATTAAATTCCAGGACACCCTTAACGTATATTCAAAAACTGTTGGTATCACCATGTAAAGAAAATTAAACTCCATGTTTCTACTGAAGCGATATTTTTTAATTTTTATATAAAAACCGCAAAAACACTTCCGTGATTACACGTACCGTACACTTACACTCTTAGGCTTAACATTTAAATTTAGGTCTAGCAAATTCACAGCTATTCCAGTATTTGTAAAAGTTTATTGTCTCTATCAGGTTTTCAGGCGCGTGTAACCGATGTTCCATCTCAATGAGAATGCAACAAGCAAATTATTATGATTTTACAAGGATGTATTGGGAGTTAAACCCTATTTATATGTTTTATCAACTAGTTCTATGCGTATATATAACGTGAACAGGTAGTAAAAAGCAATGTTTAAGAAAAAAAACACTAGATTTGGGAATAAAATATAATTGTGTAAAAAACATTGATTTCATATCGTGTTGCTAACAGTATGGTAGCTACTTAACATGCTCTTTCTTAATACATCTCCCTATAAATGCGTTGATTAAATAAACTCCTTTAAGAGTGTTAAAGTGGTCAAGCGCTTAGGGTGGCATGCAGTAACAAGACTGAGTGTTGATGAGTATGAGTATTGCTTTACTATCTATCCCTAACTCCCCATTAAAAGCTCCATTCCCACTCTGATTTTATTTCTTGATCACGTTACCGAGCACTTATCTCTTATCAAGTGAGTTTTGCTATTTGTGGCATGGTCTAAGACTCTTAAGACAGGCGTATCAAACTCGTTTGAGCATAAGAGCCACATTGAACATTGAAAATGATGAAGGGCTGCATTTCAGGAAGTTCAATATTGTCACTATCTTAAATTGAAAATACTTATTATATTATACTTATTAAGTACGAATAAAACATGTAATGTGGAAGGACATTAAATGTGTCATTAGTAGGATAGGCTATTTAAGTAATTATAACTTTATTCGTGTATCGAGCCTCACTTGTAAAACCATTCTAAAGCTTTAACACATAGTGTGACAGTGTGACTCAATTATACTATAAATCACTAGAAATTGCTTAATTTCCTAGATTACATCAAATAAAAAATAGAAGTCCATATCGACCGTGACAGGATTCGAACCTGCAATCTTCGGATGCGAAGTCCGACGCCTTATCCGTTAGGCCACACGGTCTTATTATTATCTTCACAAAATTAATGGTATCAATATTTAAAATGTATTTTGAAATATACACGAGTTGAAGTGGGGTTTAAAATGGCAATACTTATTATAATAAAAATAAAAATAAGATTAGCCTACGACATTTTTCTATGTAGGTTAAAACTTTATTTTATTTATGTTAAGACTTAACTTTTGGTTTTAATAAAATTTTGAAATTTTATATTTGAATCAAGTATAAGGGCCAGTTTCATAGTCAAATTTAGTACGCCTCAAGTGCGGCGCTACACTAAGTATATGACGACACCTACCTAAACCAGAATGATGGGCCAGTTTCCCATGCGAGAACGGCCCATTCCATTCTGGTTTAGGTAGGTGTCGTCTTGTACTTAGTGTAGCGCCGCACTTGAGCCGTACTAAATTTGACTATGAAACTGGCCCTAAGGGCCCTAAGGGCCAGTTTCATAGTCAGACTTAGTACGCCCAAAGTGCGAGTCGATACTAAATACAGAGCATCACCTACCTAGACCAAAATGGAATGGGCCAGTTTCGCATATGAAACTGGCCCATTCCATTCGAGTTTAGGTAGGTGATGCCCTGTATTTAGTATAGCGCCGCACTTGAGGCGTACTAAGTCTGACTATGAAACTGGTCCTAAGGGCCAGTTTCATAGTCAAATTTAGTACGCCTCAAGTGCGGCGCTACACTAAGTACATGACGACACCTACCTAAACCAGAATGGAATGGGCCAGTTTCCTATGCGAGAACGGCCCATTCCATTCTGGTTTAGGTAGGTGTCGTCTTGTATTTAGTGTAGCGCCGCACTTGAGGCGTACTAAATTTGACTATGAAACTGGCCCTAAGAGTCTGTTGTTGAAGCCACCTCCAAATAGATGACGAAAGTGGATCGGTAAATGTGATCACTCGGGTGTTTGTTTCTTTACAAGAGCGAAGACACAATTGTGTGTCGACAAATATTGCACTTATTTGATGCACAAATTTAACCATTTTAGGGAATCGGTCTTTGGTGAGTAATAAGTAAAATTTAGTTTACCAACCTATATTGATAGATTTCACCGAATAATAACCGATCTCCAAATGTCAATCTCAAATACTGTATTCCTACAACGTTTTGTAAAAAGTCAAATTGGGCCACATTGTATGATTGTTCATTAAAAGGTCCACAGGCCACACGGAACCATGAATCAGGCTACATGTGGCCCGCGAGCCACAAGTTTTACATGCCTTCTTTAAGGCATCAATCTAGCGATTTAATGGATTACCATTAATGTGATCATAGTTCAAATTCCTATCAGGTGTACTTAAGGTGTTTTCCCCCCCAAAATGGCTTCCCAACCCAAATAAGGATATATTTCCTCTAAATTCTCTCTCCCTCATTCCTAGCCTCATGAGTAAATATGCGAATAAACCGAACGGGTAGTAAGATGGGAATAAGGAAAAATCCGCCTCCTTACTCCTCAGACACGAGGAAAGTCGGTGATAAGCCACGGTCCTCTAGACCTGTAGTCGGCCTCCCTGACCACTCTGTCATGGGGATGGATAACCAGCCTGTTATTCTATTAGATAACGTTCACCTGGTCGACCTTCAAATACCTCAGGAATCGCTCAGCGATTGAGTGGGAGTTTCCGGAGGTGAAAATAACGGGTTACAAGTCCAAACTTAGAAATAAAAAGGGGTGTGCTTTTTCTATTTATTTTTAAAAACAATGTTTTACAGGATCTTTTTTAACCAATCTTGCCAAGAATGTGGCGAGGGAGATAATTATACCTCTCTTTACGAAAAAAACTATATATATATGCCTACAAGCATTCGTGACCGATTGATTTAGGATATTTGGATGACAACATCATGTGTAATAATCTTACCTGGTTTTGTTTGATTAAGTTTTTATATTAGCTAAAACATTATACGTTGTGAATTACAGCTATCCTAATGTTAATGTGACTGTTTTAGTCGACCTCGGTGGTTTTGGAGTAAAGTGCTCATCTCAGGACAAGATGTGCATTGGTTCTAACCCAGCCGGGGTTCATGGGTTTTACTTGAGTGATAAAAACAGGTTGCACAACTTCCTTCGGAGTAAAAATAATTCCATTGGTTCGACTGTGGAATGTAAAAGAACCCTAGAAGGTACGTGGAAATACTTTTCCCGGCAAAATTGGTGGTCTTTTTCGCTCTCGCTCATAGAAATTCTCGTGTGCTGATATACTCAGTCGGTTCAGAAATTAAGGGTTAAATACTTCAAATAAATAAATAAATGTATATTATGAATAAGTTTTTGTCTTCAGGTAAATCCAAATAATTATGTAGGCTTATTCGAATACTATTTTTTGTAATTAAATTTGGGGTGCTCGACTGACTCTATCAGCACAAAGGTTTCTGGAACAGACACAACAACTGTCTTCTCCGCCGTTTATGTTTCACCATGAAAGGGGATTTCCCCATTGATAACATTTTCCACCATGCCATGAATTGAACCCGGGGACCCTTGACTCAGAAGACATACTGACTGAGATAAGGTGTCTGACCCCAAACGCTTTGATCATCTGTTTGGTGCCAGGTGCGTTGTCCAAGGTAAAGTTAGATACATCGTGGGCTGATAGATGTGTAAGTGCACGACCCGAAGTGGTGGCCAGGCAGTCTCGCACTGCTCTCGGCCTTTGTTGACGGGGAAGTCTCTTCTGAGAAGCGCTTCCGATTGCAAATGCTCAAGATAAATTGTGGGTTTCACACACAGCCACAGAAAAGTGGCATTGACTACGGTATGAGTAGTTGGCCTCGTCACTAATGGCAGCCACCAAAAGTGGCGCTGCTAAGTGAAAGTAACATAAGTGTAATTTTCTCTAATCCTTACACGTGCCCATTTCTTGTTAGTTATCCTCATAACCTCTCACGTCTCATAGTTCCAGTGTGGATTCAGTGCTAATTGATAGTAAGCTTCAAACGTTTTATAATCTTCTTCAAAGAAGTGGAAATGCCATGAACAGATCCCTCCGTAAAGTGTTATTTTAGCACCGCGTCTTATTACCAGTTCAAATTGTACGTATTTGTACTAACTACCCTAACGGGCTATGGATGATAAATGTTGAATGTAGAATGAGTGTATCCGCATTTGCATGGAGGGAGAGTGGAAACCTGTTTAGAAAAAACATCAGTACATTCAACCGGGATCTAACCCCAATCTCCTCATCATAGGCAGTTCAGTGTATTGTGATAGTGACGCCTTAGACCAAGCGGCCACCGAAGAGGGACCCGTAAAATGAATGTAAGCACATAAGTGAAAGAAAGTAGGGATAGCTACATAACTTCTATTATAAAATTCCCTCACTCATCCCAGTTTTCCAGGCATTGTTTTTGTTGATGAATGACAATTTTTCCTCTAATTACGTTGATAAATTGTATATCTAATTGACCAAGCAAAGTGAGGTACTGTTTGAACTAAGTCATTTGGTAATCAATCAATAATAGTATTATTGATTGATTACCAAATGACCAAATTGAACTGGGGGTGGTTTTTCCTAAATGGTTTTCCACTCTCCCTCCACGCGAATGCGGGTTCACTTCCTCTAATTCAACCTTCCCAATTCCTAATCCATTAGCGTAGTTAGTACTTAAAGCGTATAACCCGAACGGGTAGTAAGACGTGGTGCTAAATATTATTATTATTATTATTATTATTATCACTGGTAGATCAGATAAGATTAGACTGACACCTGGTTCGTATCCATACCGGTGCGGATGGTAATTTATATTAAAACATGGGGATTTAATGTGCACTCTCTAAAACACAGGAGTATTCACGTACTTAAATATACCAAAATTGCGTTAAAAAGATATAATATTTAGAAAATTCAAGCATATATTTTATTTTAGTCAACGTTTAAAATAGGTATTAGTATTATTATTATTATTATTATTATTATTATGTATCGGTATTGTTAATATCTGTCAAAGTGACAGGTGCAAATCAAATATTATTATTATGTATCGGTATTGTTAATATCTGTCAAAGTGACAGATGCAGATCAAATATTATTATTATTATTATGTATCGGTATTGTTAATATCTGTCAAAGTGGCAGATGCAAATAAAATTACTTGGCGTATGAATACATGAAGGTAGTTTTCATATGTTTTGTAAAGATCTTACACTAAAAGTTCAACATTATTAGAGTAGATCATAATACTTTCTAGATAAAAGGACGTGTCTGTGAGTAAATATTGTATAGTTAAACCATGGTCTATTATCAAATAAGAATTTAATGGAAATGCAATAATTATTTATATCAATCCCCCCACCGTGGTTCGGATTCCACGTTAAACTGTAGGTCCTCAATTTCATTTCACAATCACCCTACCATTACACATTAGCGTAAGTACGTACAACCCGAACGGGTAGTAGGACGCGTTGCTAATAATAATAATAATAATAATAATAATAATAATAATAATATATCAATCCCCACGTGGTATTTGGGGAGTAACTGATTGTTTTACACAGTGTTTAGAAAGTATGTTTAGAATACTTCAAACAAAACCTAACAGGTTACATATAGTTGTTTTTTACGTGACAGGAAAACCTTACCTTGGAGAACCCGATGTTGGGTGTTGGGACGTGGTGGAGACCCACATCGTGCCTTTTGAACACTGAAACAGACGAACAAAACTAATAATACTCGGGTGATAAAAAACACCTACTAGGGCTTAGGTGGATTAGAAGCTACTGTCAGTTGAGGTGGGTTAGAACTGTGAGTTGGAGTGGTGTTGGAAATAACCATGGGTTGAAGTGGGGTTTAAAATAGCCATGAGTTGAAATTGGGTTTAAAATAGCCATGAGTTGAAGTGGAGTTGGAAATAGCCATGAGTTGAAGTGGGTTGTAAACATCTGCAAGTTGAGTTAGAGTGGAAATAGTTGTTTGTTGGTCCTGGAAGAATGTAATCGCTAATTGAGGGAAGAAGAGGGAAATCATTACGATCTGAGGCAGAACAGAAGTCACCGTTAGTTGAGGTTGGGGTAGGGTCACCGTTAATTGAGGTGAAAAAGAAGTCATCGCGATATCAGGTGGGATTGAAGTAAGCAGTAGATTAATGGCCAATACAGTTTGACGAATTTTTTTTAACAAACATATTTGTAGTAATTCATGGTTAAGTGTAGTATACAGTAAGTAGGTTTATAGTAAAATTAAAATAAGAAACCTACAAAACAATAATATTTTTTTAATCTTATATTCTAGATATGAGCTATGCTAAGCTATGTGATATTTCCCAAATGTTTTGACTGATAAATTAAACTTTGAAAACGACCATTTCCTTGTCATTATTTATTTGTACTGCAGTATTTATATTTCAATGTGTTAGATTTTCTCCAGATAGATAAAATGGAAGACAAAACGTTTCCTTCATTTAGTATCAGTCAATATAAAATGAAACGTATCAACGTTACAGAAATTTTTTTCTTAACAATAGATAAGAGAAGTCTTTACGGTAAAAATTAAATCACTTCCTTGTAGTTATTAAAATAAATATAAGACCGGTCAAGAATAAATTATTTTAAGATTTCACTAGCACAATTTTCGGGTGAAAACACACACCCACACTTATTTCATACGCCATTGTATGATAACAATGAGCTCCAGTCAAAGCAGGAACTTTAAAACGGTGTGTCGAAACAGTTTGGCCTGGAGCGATGTGGTTTTGTTATTAAATGTTAGCTATTGCCGTTTCTTACGAAAGAAAGGTAGAAAAAAATAAAGAAAGAAAACGGACGTTGAATGGAAATACGAGTAAATAGAATAAATAAACGGCTAACTTGTAAAAGATGTGTGTACCAACCAAACAAAGTAAATAATTTTTGTTTAACTATGATCATCGGTAAAAGCCCTGAATATTGTAAGTAAATAAAATGATTGATTTCTTCTAATAAAAAGTTGGAGCTCGGTATTAAAAGTCGATAAATAAAAGGCATTTTTAGGATAAAAATTGTAAAGAAAAATACTCAAACGTAAGTGAATATGGTTAGAAATATCACGACTACATTTAAAGCTCTTAAATTTTAAAGATTTGGCTTTAGTCTCAATTTAACTCTCATAATAGCCAGATAAAACACACATTTTACTTCTTCTCTAACAATAGTGTTTGATAGAGGTAAAGGTGACCTGGTGGTCTAGGGGTAAGGTGTCAGACTTCTGTGCTGGCGGCTGGGGTTCAATCCCAGGTCCCGGCACAGATTTATCTGATTACCAAACCCTTCCTTCACCTTTGACAAGACATATTGTGAATGTGGGGAAGCCAGGCCTCCACCGTGGTTAGGATTCCACGTTAAACTGTAGGTCCTTCATTTCATCTCACAATCACCCTACCATCACACATTAGCGTAAGTGCGTATAACCCGAGCGGGTAGTAAGACGCGGTGCTAATAATAATAATAATAATCATAGAGGTAAATAATTTAATCGGACTTGAAACTTTTATCTGTTTTATAAAAATTAAGAAGAAAATGTATAATATTTGGTCTAATTTTTTTTTTGGCAATTTTAGGCAAAGTAAAATGTCGTCTGATACTATTAAAATTGAATATAACTTTAATATAATTAATTCTCATTAAAACATACATAATTGACCATTATTCACATTTAAAAGTCCAAGTAGTAGATTTCATGAAAAGATTCAATTTCATTTTATTTCACGTATGTAGGGCCCCCCTACATTAAAAAACGTTGAAATTAACTTTTAAAAATATTTTAGTTTTAAAATGCTAAGTAAAAGTTCTTAAAAACATATTTTGCAATATTTTGGTGCACCTAACAATCGGCCATGTATCAATATCTTCGAGACCTAAACCTGTAAACACGTGGACCAAGGCATTAATAGAGTTGCCAATATTTTATAAAAACAAAATTTCCCATGTTTTCTAGGTATTCAGGAAGGGATTTTTCTTTTTACAGGCACTTTAGACAGTACTATAAGATGAATGGCGTGGTGTTTTACATAAAAATATAAATATTGAGAAATCATGTCATTGCTACTTAAAACTGGATGATTTGACATTGATGGAGAAATCTAGCAACCCGATACTTCAGGCAGAAAGGAGATGGTAAGACATGAACGTGTAATAAGCTTGCTTAGATATTTACTCAGCTTTTTTATTTTATGTAAGCAAGGCCGTGAGGGTTTTAGGGGCTCAAACCCCCCACGAAATTTAATGAACAAAACATATATGGCTTTATTTATGGTTCAAACCATATCCAAATTAAGATACAAATACAAATTATGAGGCTGTGTTACCATAAAAAGCACGTCAGATAGCTTCTAGAGGTGTTAAATATATTTAGAAATTTTCCAAGCCTTTGGCAGATAGGGGGTTATTTTACCACGAAAATAAAAATCACTTCTGAGAGCTTCTAAAACTGTTTATCATTTAGAATTTTTTCTAGTT
>CABEEJ010001822.1:0-25912 GCA_901482245.1 Timema douglasi
AACCTTCCCAATTCCTAATTCATTAGAGTAATTAGTACTTAAAGCGTATAACCCGAACGGGTAGTAAGACGCGGTGCTAAATATATATATATATCTTATAGTGACTACGCCATATTGGAAACGTGCAAGGTCAGCGTAAACTAAGAACACCTGTTTATCATATTATTGAGGCCCACTAGCACTATGAAGTGTGAAAACATCGAGATTGTTCATAAATGCTCAGTGCTCATTAATTTGTAAATGGAGTATACTGTAAAAGAGATTATTATTTTACTCTTTTACAAGTTTTTGAAAATCTATTTCTATAGTAATATAATACTTTGAAATTATATTTATATAGATAACATGCTTATCTATCAGAGGAAAATAAAGGTTAACTTTATTATATTAAATACTTTTTGTACCTATCAGGAAATATCTTATATATAATTTGATAAGCCAGTTTCTGGTAATTGAAGTTACAAGAAAATGATTGAACCTATTTTGACAAACGATCATTCATTTTTAAGGTTAGATGTCCAGGTATCGGGTAAAATAATAATTTCCAATGAAAATCTGATTTCCCAGAGAATTTTCAGCTTTTCATTCTTTGTTTACATCACCATGGAAACCCTTATTTGTGCATGGTTGTATACCTGTGAATAAATTATTTCTCTTTGATTAAAAATAATAGCTAATTCTGTAAATAAAATATTTGTTTGGTTAACAATAATAGCTCATTTAGTAAATAAAATATTTCTCTTTGGTTAAAAATAATAGCTCATTCTGTAAATAAAATATTTCTCTTTGGTTAAAGATAATAGCTCATTCTGTAAATAAAATATTTCTCGTTGGTTAAAGATAATAGCTCATTCTGTAAATAAAATATTTCTCTTTGGTTAAAGATAATAGCTCATTCTGTAAATAAAATATTTGTTTGGTTAAAAATAATAGCGCATTCTGTAAATAAAATATTTATCTTTGGTTAAAGATACTAGCTCATTCTGTAAATAAAATATTTCTCTTTGGTTAAAAATAATAGCTCATTCTGTAAATAAAATATTTCTGTTTGTTTAAAAACAATACTTAAAGTGATAAAGTATAACAAATAAGTAAAGAGCTGGGAGAGGGATAGTTTTAAAGTTACAATCGTAGGAGGAAGAAATAATTACTTTTTGCTTAAAACTAAACACTGAAATATCAAACTCAATTGAAAGTTGCCTTTGACGAGTAAAACTTTAACTAGAAAGTCGAACGAGGCTTCATTCTAGAGAACTTTCCCCAGTAAAATAATAAAATTGAATACATTTTAACGTGGTAATTTGCAGATATTGCTGCAACAAGCCACTAGTATAGTTTAGCTCTGTATCCCTAATGGAAGTAAAGCTATAGATGGTTAGCCAGAAGTAATTTTGTCCCCGTGGATCTATAAGGGGTTATTTCAGATATCCAGGTAAAGAGTTGTAGTGGGGTGACAAGACAAGTATTTCCACACAGTAAACTGGATCGGTGACGACAAATGGCGGCGCGAGACGTCAAAGTTGGCGTTGAATGAACCTGGGAGGGATAGGTTACACATGCAAATCAACATCCCCTGAGATACACAATGGTGCCAGCTTAGCAGAAAGGTTCTGCATTGTTAGCTGTAGACATTGAACAAAATTTTGTACTCGTTTCCTAATTGGTGAGTGGCCTATCCCGCGGGTGCATATATATATCAGTAATTGAACTTCTGCAGTTTACAGAAAGTACCGACTGATAGAACAAACCTTCCAAAGATAAATGTTGTTACCCACCGCTCCTTTCCTGATTCTTTTCTTCTTGTTCATATTTCTTGAAACGTATATAACTCGGTCTGACAAAAAGTTCAAAACAGATTCTTCAAATTTGTGAAAAGTAAGACAAATTTTTAAAAACTAATTTGGAATATTTGTTACTTTAATAATAGTGACATGTCGCAAAACCTAGTTTGGTGCTGGTAGGTATCATAAGAGTGAAATATTTTTACTTTTAGAAGAGAGAGTGATTATTGTTATTAGCACCGCGTCTTACTACCCGTTCGGGTTATATGCACGTACGGTAATGTGTAATGGTAGGGTGATTGTGAGATGAAATAGAGGACCTATAGTTTAACGTGGAATCCGAACCACGGTGGAGGCCTGGCATTCCCCACATTCACAAGATGTCTTGTCAGAGGTGAAGGAAGGGTTCGGTAATCAGATAAATCTGTGCCGGGACCGAGGATTGAACCCCGGACCCCCAGCACAGAAGTCTAACACCTTACCCCTAAACCGCCAGGTCACCGACGAGAATGATTAATGACTTAATCTAATGTGAGATGATGAGAAGGGTAGGTCGCTTAGAGGAAATCCAGAACTAATATGGTGAGAGGATTTGAAAACCACAGTGATAATCACAAGATGGAAACTATCACTGGTGAGCCCAACACCCAGCCTTGTCAATGTCGACAAAGAACACTGCTAGTCTAAAATATTAAACTTTGATTATAATTTTTAGTTAAGAGTTTTCTATTTTTTTTAAATTGTTTTCTATATTTGTATTATAATTGTAATAATTAATATCATTATTATAGGTGCTGGCAGTGACTTTGCTGGCAGCTCTACTCAAGCTCTATGAAGTTGACGCTGTCGTCGCCATTGCGGGAGCCGGAGCTGGAGCCGGCGCATTAGCAGGAGCCGGATTCGGAGGCGGCACATTTGTGGGAACCGGAGTCGGCTCATTATTGGGAACCGGATTGGGAGTCGGCACAATAGCGGGAACAGGTTTGGGATTCGGCCCAAGAGTGGGTTTGGGATTTGGTCCGGGAGTGGGTTTGGGATTTGGCTCAGGAGTCGGTGTCGGAGCTGGTGCGGGAGCCGGCTTTGGTTCCGGTGGATTTGTCACCGGTTTCAACTCCTTCCCCGGATCTGGTTTTAGCTTCTCCACCGGGCCGTTCGGCTTCAGGACCTATGGGTCATCCCTAGATGATGCGGAGGTCTCCTCTCACAAACTGCGTGGTGGTGGAGAACTCAAGATTTTCACCTTCCCCAAGGGGAAATCCTTTGCCAGCGGTGGTGGCTTTGTGTATGGATCCGGAAATGGAGGTCACATGTTCTTCTTCTAACGCAGTCACCTACTGAGGGTATTGTGGAGTTTGTGAAATACTTGCTCACTGTTAGGAGAAAAACACTGTATTCCTGTTTGGTGCGCTAATCTTCCATCATGTTGCTAATTAGAAAATGACAAAACTACATTGTGTTCCATACTTTACTTATTTCATGACATTCTAAGATTTAATTTTAAAAGTTTTTACCAACAAGTTAGATACCCTTGAGATTTACTAGGCATATCATGAAAATGTTATACATAATCTATAATAAGTTTATTAGCAGCGACTTAAAGTGAATACAAATTCCTATTTTAAATAAATACTCATTGAGATTAGAGCTAATAACTTTCAACAAGGACAATTAAAATAAATGCTACATTTGAATAATTTATACTTTTTTTTGTTTGTTTTTGGTCATTTTTATCTGTGGCTCCTAATTTTGTATGCATTATATGAAGGCGCACATATTTAATGAAAGTTTCGGATTTAAAACAAAGTACAATGAATATTTGATTTTCTGGATTATACAGCACATCAGAAAAACTTTCACAACCATATATAGTACTTTGCTAATAACTTAAAAAGAACTTTCCCAAAAGAATATATTGTGATTGCATCAAAACACTGTCTCTATACTTCAATTTGAATTTTAATATACATAATTATCTTATATTAAGGGCCAGTTTCATAGTCAAATTTAGTACGCCTCAAGTGCGGCGCTACACTAAATACAAGACGACACCTACCTAAACCAGAATGGAATGGGCCGTTCTCGCATTGGAAACTTGCCCATTCCATTTTGGTGTAGGTAGGTGTCGTCATGTACTTAGTGTAGAACCGCACTTGAGGCGTACTAAATTTGACTATGAAACTGGCCCTAACAATCAATGTGACCCGCCTCGGTGGCATAGTTGGCTAACGCGCTTGTCGTGTTGAGCTCGACTGCTGAGGACAGGGAGATCGAGGTTCGAATCTCGGTCGGGTGAACTGGGGGTGGTTTTTCCTAAATGGTTTTCCACTCTCCCTCCACGCAAATTCGGGTTCAATTCCTTTAATTCAACCTTCCCAATTCCTAATCCATTAGAGTAATTAGTACTAAAAGCGTATAATCCGAATAGGTAGTAAGACGCGGTGCTAAATAAAAAAAACAATCAATGTGTGATCAACACTGAGAAAACATAGGTACTACTCAATGAACCTGACTATACCACTTCTTAGCAGTCTTAGTACTCGTGCAGGTCATATGCTTACATACTAATTACACTAACGGTTTTAAGGATGAGGAAGGTTATATTTAGCAGAAGTGTACCCACATTTGTGTGGAGAGAGTGGAAAAGAATTTTGGAAAAAAACACTCTTAGTAGACCCGACTAAGATTCAAACCTTCATCTCCTCGTAATCAGCAATCTAATATACTGTGAGAGCAAAGTCTTAGACCATGCTGTCCCCGAAGAACTTAGATACAGTTTGTCGTTCTATTAAAAACATTACTAAGACAATATTTAAGATATATTGTGTACAAGCAGCTAGGGAAAAAAACAAAATCCTATAAAACTATCCTTTACAACTCATGAAATTAAGTTTAGTTTTATTACCAATTAATTGTAGACAGTGAAATTAAGAGCTACAATATATGTTTGCATTTCCTGACAAATGGTTGATGAATAACATGTAAAGATTTGCACAAAAACTCAAATATCTGTTGACTAACTTTGTAATAATCTAAAACTGTGCAAATACTTATTAGCAGGTATTAATTAACACGATGTTTTATTCTAATTTGTCCAATATTACAATATTATTTATTATTTAGTTCAAAGATCTTGCATTCTTATCAGATTTTTTTTTATTTGAAAATTTTGGCAGCTAGGCTTCTGATGAATGTTAAACTCAATTTATCTAAACCAGCCTTGGGTAAATTAAGCGCCTGTTATTAATTTTTATGCTGCCTGCAAGCTATAGCTATCTATCAACGAGAAACAATTAGTGCTAAAATACAAGAATTATAAAATATATTCTTATAGAAGTATATACCATTTACATTCAACACAAATCAATTAGAGAATTTCAACTTGAGATGGTAGACCTGCAGTGTGATCCAAATCCAAGAGAATTACAGTACCATAAAGAGATATGTACATTTTACAATTATCTTGATCCTGAAAAATTCGTAGACATCAAGATTTTTCTCAAAACATTTTGGTTATTTTTTTATTAACCTATACAGTACAGTATATATGAACCAACATTTTCAATAATCTAAATAAAAACGCCTTACAATCAACCATTCATTACCTATCAACATTTACAAGCAGTTTTAAGAAACTAAGCTACTAAATGTATACCTGAAATTAAAGAAGTGATGAACTAACTATATGAAGAAAAGTGCGGTGTTGTTATTAAGTTGTATTTTATTCGAGAATCAATAGCTTATTTTTTTATTTAGAAGCTCGTTATTTGTATTTAAATTTTCAATGTGGCCCTTCAGTCAAAAAATTTACCAAGGCCTGATCTAGACCAATCTAAAATCCAAATCTTTCTAAATATTAGAGCTTAGATTTTCTGTTTTTCTACCTGTTTAATTGGACATTCCACTAAACCATTGATAATATAAACAAATAGTTTATCTCCAATGGAATATAAAAGTATAACTAAGCAAATGATTTGTACAAATTTCAACATGTTGATTGACTTCATTATTTATCATGCTGACAAATTACAACATGTATTTTATTTACCCTGAAAGGTAGAAGTCCTATCTTTATGAATAGCCCTATGAAGACCTATATGATTAAATAATATTCAAACCCTAACAAAACTAAGATCAAACAGTTGAGACACCTTTTAAAGTGAGCAAGTTTATATTAATGTGTTACTTCATTAATATTATGTATATTTGATTTGTAACTATTCTCTGCAATAGAATATAACCACAACTAATTAATTTTGTATTTTTTTAGAAATCTGTTTACCAGTTGTAATCCAACCTTTTCCTTATTCCATTTGCATTTTAAAGTGTGGTCTATTTTCAAAGCCGAGATCAACACTTTACCACTTAATACACATAAAATTGTAGTAACCTTAGAGCAAAATCTATATGAACCTGATGGTTACCAAATTATTATTTTTTTAAGAATATCCATCATCTCTGGGAAGGAAGATGGCCCCGCTACACAAAAATTAAACACATAAATTTATACCACTAAGTAAAGTGACTTTTTCGGGTTTTCCAGAGCCAATTTACAATTTTTCCAGTCATTATATATTCAAACATTACTTTTTTTAAGATCACAATTTAATGCAATAATATATTTAGACACACACACATTATGAAATTATGTCAGTCTATGCAGGTGTTAAAAGGTATCAACCTAAAGTGATGGGTTATCGGGTAGTGCGATCTAAGTTAGATTTCAGTAGGACCCTTTTGACACCTTAAGAGATTGTCTTACATAAATACAGCTAAAAAATTTTGTGAGACACATTTTTTTTAAATGTCTTCTTCCTATAACGTAATCAATTCTCAAGCATGCGTATAGCTATGACTCAACTTTGGCTAAAGATGTGCGTAAGAGGGGTTGCAGGCCACTTGAAAATCACTTGTTGACTTTGAAAATTGAGATTCACATACTCAACTGGGGACAGACGAGTTAAAATAGATTCCTACTGTGTATTAATTGGAAAAAAATATGTTATTTTTATTACTGTAGATAAAAGTTGCATCTTTTTTTAGTGGAAATGTGAAGTTTCCAGAAATTTTATCAAATTCCCTGACTTTTCCAGGTCGCTGGACACCCTAGTATAGCATGTATTAAAGGCGTTTACATACAAAATATCACCAAATTAGACTTGTTTGAACAAAAACATCAACTAATTTTATGAGTAAATGAGGCAAGGCTATCTTCATCATAAAAAAATAAGTGAGGGAAACATCAACTTATTAAGCAAACTAAAATAATTGTTTAAAGTTAGGGGCCTATTTAACAAAGTTTAAGTATTATGGGACGAAGACTTAGGGCCAGTTTCATAGTCAGATTTAGTACGCCTCAAGTGCGGTGCTATACTAAATACAAGATGACACCTACCTGAACGCGAATGGAATGGGCCGTTCTCGCATAGGAAACTGGCCCATTCCATTCTGATTTAGGTAGGTGTCATCTTGTATTTAGTATAGCACCGCACTTGAGGCGTACTAAATCTGACTATGAAACTGGCCCTTAGGCCTAATCTTACAATGTCGCATTAAGAGCCATTTATCGTCAAATATACTGTTTACAATCCACTCAATCTTGTGGTATGGGCTAGAGCAAGTTGTTACTTTCAGTGACTGTCTCAGTTTACTTATAGCTCTGACAAATATGAAAGTGTCAGTGGTATGGACGATACTAGTAATAACATCCAATATACAGTCAGTCCCTGTGATTAATGGAGTGAAGGTGTCCCTTGTAGGGTCAGTTGGTGTTTCGTTTGCCAGTATGTTAGTTGAAGGACCAAATGATTAACTTTGGACTAGCATAGTTATTATATTAATGAATTGTATCATAATCATATTGTTTCACACACAGGTGATATAACCTACTCATTACAGATCACGTTATCTTTTTTAGAGCCGACTGGTGACTTTGGTGTTACCAACCCAACATACGTTAACCTCCCTGGTACAGTACTTATAACACCTCCTCCTTATCGATATCGTGTACGTTTTACAATGCACTGTCCACTTCTGTCTTCATTCACAGCTGCGTTATCCACAACAGGTTCATCTGCATTATGACGGGGTTCATAACGAGAGATGTATTGCTAGCCTCATTCAAAGTGTCATTAGAGCCATCTGTTGTATTTTGTAATTCATCCTGGTAATCAGTATGAAACTCCTGAGTTAGTCGAGGCTGATGTTTAGACTGCCTCAGATGTTTCGTATCGACGCAATACATTGCCCCGCTCGTCACTTATAACGTATAAGTGAGGAGCCTCATGTTTATGCAAAATCAGGACTGGATCACATATTTTACCTTTTTATTATTTATTATTATGATTATTATTATTTATCACCGCATCTTACTACCCGTTCGGGTTATACGCTTTAAGTACTAATTACACTAATGGATTAGGAATTAGGAAGGTTGAATTAGAGGAAGTGAACCCGCATTTGCGTGGAGGGAGAGTGGAAAACCATTTAGGAAAAACCACCCCCAGTTCACCCGACCGAGATTCGAACCTCGATCTCCCCGTCCTCAGCAGTCGGTCTCAACACGACTTGCGCCTTAGCCAACTACGCCACTGAGTCGGGTTTTACCTTTTTGTACAACTGTTTGACTGTCTTTGAAACCAACAAGCTTAAGAGGAGCTCTTTTGTCATGCGTTTTCAGTTTGTTCAATCACATCAGGTGCTGCCTTGGGGAGTAGATTCACAGTGGAAACTGGTATACGTGTCCTACAAGACGACTCATTAACAGTTGAGATGGTGAACATTTGAGTCCTGAGAGAGGTGTGTTGCGATATTCTATAAGAGCCAGCCAGTATTTCTTTCCTTCTTATTAATATTATTAGCACCGCGTCTTACTACCCGTTCGGGTTATACGCACTTACACTAATGTGTAATGGTAGGGTGATTGCGAGATGAAATGACACGGTGGAGGCCTGGCATTCCCCACATTCACAAGATGTCTTGTCTGAGGTGAAGGAAGGGTTTGGTAATCAGATAAATCTGTGCCAGGACTGAGGATTGAACCTCGACCGTCAGCACAGAAGTCTGACACATTACCCCTAGACCGCCAGGTCACTGACTCTCTCCTTCTTCCTTACTCTTTTTTGAGAATTTGTTTACCTATATCAACCCCCTTTTCAGCTAAGCCATTGGACTGTGGATAATGAGGGCTTGATGTTCTGAATTCAAAATCATAGTCCAGGGAAAAAGTACGACATTTATATGAATTAAATGGCTATTATCATCCTGGGAATTCCATGTGTGCTAAAAATTATTTCAAGAACATCTATTATCTCACAAGATTTCTTATTTGGCAATGGTACTACCACCAGCCACTTAGAAAAATAGTCAATCACAATAAAAGAGTACTGACGCTCAAATTAAAGAACACCAGCTCCAAGTTTTTCAAATGTTAGTTTAGGCATAGGTTGGGGGATAAGTGGCTCCCTCTTATTAGATACATGTAATTTTTTACACACCCTACAATCAGTTACATGGTTTTCTACATCACTAAGCAAACCAGGCCAAAAAAAATAACTTTCTAGCTCTGGATTTAGTCTTTTCCACAACAAAGTGACCCTCATGAAGTAATGTAAGCATTTTAATCCTTAGTTTACTTGGTACAACAATTCTGTCATTTAAGAACAAAAGTCCATCTTCCATATTAATATCACTCTGCAGGGGGCGCATAAAGGTGACAATGATCTGGAACATGGTCACATCTTTGAGGCCAACCTGCTTTCAAAAAGTTCATGACAATATTAAGCACAGGATCTTCTAAAGTTTCTGTTCTAAATTCTATTTTATGGGCCTCACTCATCAGAATGTGCTTACTTACACTGTGTACTATTTCACCAAGTCCAGGGTCATCAGGAACTGCACTAGGTATGTACAATCGTGACAGCGGATCTGCAATATACATTGTTTTTCCAGGTATAATCTGAACATTGAGATTATACTTCAAGAGCCTAAGCTTCAGTCTTTGAAGGCGAGTAGACAATATTTTACCTAAATTCTTATCCATGATAGCCACAATAGGTTTATGATCTGTCAATACTTTTACAGAGCGGCCATATATATAAAAGTGGAATTTACTTGTAGCATATACTATTGCCAAAATCTCTTTTTCTACCTGAGCCCAAGTCTTTTCAGTCTCGGTTAGACTGCGTGAAACATATTCAACTGGCTGCTCATTTTGTAGAAGACAACATCCCAGGCTATCATGTGAGGCATCACATTGTATCATCAGTGGCTTGCTTGGATTAATCAAAGTTTGAAAGAACTGAAGCAGTACTGATCAGAGATTTGAGAATTTTGACATAATCCGAGTGACATTGTAGCCATTGTCATAATACGTTTGCCTTCAGTAGTTCTCTCAGGGGAGCCGTTAGTGTAGACATTTGAGGTATGAGTTGTCTCAAGTAATTGACCATTCCTAAAAGCTTCTGCAACTCTTTTTTTTAATTCCTGAGATCATGAGATATCTAAAACTCGCTCTGGATCAGGCCTAATTTTGTTTGCAGAAAACACAAGACCCAAAAATCGAACCTCTGCGGTCTTGTATTGGGGCTTAAATTTAACATTTAAAATTGTTGCGCGTTCAACAAGCTGAGACACAATCTTGTCGTGTTCTTCCACTGATTCTGCAGTGACCAGAAGATCATCGAAGTATATCACAATACCCTTAATGTCTCTAAAGAACTGTTCATTCCATTCTTGAAACTTCTCCGGAGCACAACTCACCCCAAATGGCAGCCTTAGGAACTTATAGCAGCCCCGTGGAGTGGAGAATGCACAGAGATCACTGGAGTCTTGGTCAAGATCTAGCTGCCAGAATCCATCTTTAAGGTCAAAGAAGTAAAACACAGTTTTTCCCAATAATTTATCAGTCAATTGTTCAATCGTTGAAATTTGATAACACTCTTTCTTTATTTCTCTATGTAGGTCTTGTGGGTCCAGACAAAGTCGTAATGAACCATTAGGTTTTTCGACAGTGACAAGATTGCTTATCCACGATCTGGGCTCCTTAACCTTCACAACAATTTTATCCTTTACCAAATTGTTCAAAGTTGACTTGAGTTCACAGTACACAGTTTGTGTTGGTCGTCTAGGTGGCTTAGCTTGAAGCCAAGCACTTTTTTGAATGTTTATTTTGCACTTTTTTGGGGAACTTGCCAAGACCTGTGAAGATTTCTTTATTCTCTTTTATGAATTTTGCTTTCTGACACTCTGTCTGAGTATTATCAAATTCAGTTTCCGATTTCACCACTTTCACTCTTTTGATTAGATTTAGATTCACACATGCATCTAGACCTAAAATTGGAGTACCATCAACATCCACTAGTCTGAAATCCATGTAGTTCACTACATTATTGTACTCACACCTGAGATACACAATACCTAGAAGTTTTACCCTAAAACCTCCATATGACTCCAGCATTTCTTTTGTAAGCCTAACCTTTAACTGTTTGTCTATTTGCTTAAATATGTGAATTGTAATAATATTGACTTCTGATCCAGTATCTAGCTTGACGTCCAAAGGTTTGTTTTCAATCTTCCAGTTTCATACCACACTCTCATATCGTATTGCTTTACTTTGCTCACCACTTCAACACATTTAGCCTTTGATCCAGTTGCTTTGACTGTAATCATGTCTACATACAATGGTTCACTATCGCTATTATTGTGTTGTAAAGTCTTCACCTGTCTGACGTTTTGACATACAATAGCGACCTGATTACGTTTGCCACACTTTGACCATTATTTACCATATGCTGGACATTGACGCCTTTCATGAGCAGAGTTGCACCAGTGACACCTAAATATGTATTTCGATGAATTTGAATATTTTTCTTGTTGACGATTCTTGAATTGACTATGCACAATGTCCACAGCAACCGGCACTGAGCTTAGAATTGGAGTTAACGATTTTGACGTTTGTAGGTGGCTTAGTTGCTCTCGAATAACTTCAGCCACTTTCGCTAGGTCACAAAGCGAGATCATTTGTCCCCATGAAAATGCAATCCCGAACAATGTAATCAGATTGATCACCAAACTCGCATGTCTGAATTAGTTTCCTGAGGTCTGTTACAAAATGGTCAAAAGGTTCTCCTATTTTTTGTTTATGAGAGTACAGGATAAATAATCGTTCATATGGCACATTTTTCCTTGGTTTGGTATGTGCCTCAAATTCAGCCAGTAAAGTAATGTAGTCTTTACGTTCTGTGTCATTCAGCTTGAATGTGTTTTGTACTTCTACAGCTTCTTCTCCAACAAGGTTTACAAGTAATGTAGTCTTTACGTTCTGTATCATTCAGCTTGAATGTGTTTTGTACTTCTACTGCTTCTTCTCCAACAAGGTTTACAAGTAATGTAGTCTTTACGTTCTGTATCATTCAGCTTGAATGTGTTTTGTACTTCTACAGCTTCTTCTCCAACAAGGTTTACAAGTAATGTAGTCTTTACGTTCTGTATCATTCAGCTTGAATGTGTTTTGTACTTCTACAGCTTCTTCTCCAACAAGGTTTACAAGTAATGTAGTCTTTACGTTCTGTATCATTCAGCTTGAATGTGTTTTGTACTTCTACAGCTTCTTCTCCAACAAGGTTTACAAGTAATGTAGTCTTTACGTTCTGTATCATTCAGCTTGAATGTGTTTTGTACTTCTACAGCTTCTTCTCCAACAAGGTTTACAAGTAATGTAGTCTTTACGTTCTGTATCATTCAGCTTGAATGTGTTTTGTACTTCTACAGCTTCTTCTCCAACAAGGTTTACAAGTAATGTAGTCTTTACGTTCTGTATCATTCAGCTTGAATGTGTTTTGTACTTCTACAGCTTCTTCTCCAACAAGGTTTACAAGTAATGTAGTCTTTACGTTCTGTATCATTCAGCTTGAATGTGTTTTGTACTTCTACAGCTTCTTCTCCAACAAGGTTTACAAGTAATGTAGTCTTTACGTTCTGTATCATTCAGCTTGAATGTGTTTTGTACTTCTACAGCTTCTTCTCCAACAAGGTTTACAAGTAATGTAGTCTTTACGTTCTGTATCATTCAGCTTGAATGTGTTTTGTACTTCTACAGCTTCTTCTCCAACAAGGTTTACAAGTAATGTAGTCTTTACGTTCTGTATCATTCAGCTTGAATGTGTTTTGTACTTCTACAGCTTCTTCTCCAACAAGGTTTACAAGTAATGTAGTCTTTACGTTCTGTATCATTCAGCTTGAATGTGTTTTGTACTTCTACAGCTTCTTCTCCAACAAGGTTTACAAGTAATGTAGTCTTTACGTTCTGTATCATTCAGCTTGAATGTGTTTTGTACTTCTACAGCTTCTTCTCCAACAAGGTTTACAAGTAATGTAGTCTTTACGTTCTGTATCATTCAGCTTGAATGTGTTTTGTACTTCTACAGCTTCTTCTCCAACAAGGTTTACAAGTAATGTAGTCTTTACGTTCTGTATCATTCAGCTTGAATGTGTTTTGTACTTCTACAGCTTCTTCTCCAACAAGGTTTACAAGTAATGTAGTCTTTACGTTCTGTATCATTCAGCTTGAATGTGTTTTGTACTTCTACAGCTTCTTCTCCAACAAGGTTTACAAGTAATGTAGTCTTTACGTTCTGTATCATTCAGCTTGAATGTGTTTTGTACTTCTACAGCTTCTTCTCCAACAAGGTTTACAAGTAATGTAGTCTTTACGTTCTGTATCATTCAGCTTGAATGTGTTTTGTACTTCTACAGCTTATTCTCCAATAAGGTTAACAAGTGTTGCTGCTTTCACTTCCGATGACTTTTCAGTTTTTCCTGAAGTTAGCATATAAATTTCAAAGTTCTGTTTAAATTTGCGCCAGTTTTGACTCAAATTTCCCGTCACACTTAACACGCTTGGCTTGTTTGAATTTGCCATGATTATCGATGTTACAACAGTTTTCAAAATATGTATTTATTTGTACACGTAAATAAATTAAACTGTATGTCCAAGCGACTGCGTCAGGTTTCGTTTGCCACCGTGTGTTAGTTGAAAGACCAAATGATTAACTTTGGAATAGCATAGTTATTATATTAACGAATTGTAACATAACCATATTGTTTCACGGTCAGATGATAACCTACTCATTACAGATCACGTTATCTTTTTTAGAGCTGACTGGTGACTTTGGTGTTACCAACCCAACATACATTAACTTACCTGGTACAGTACTTATAACAGTTGGCGTATGAATTTTGGTGGGCTTGGCAGACTGATGTGCAATAATACCTTCTGGCTCAGTGAGGAACGCAACTGGAAACCACCTCACTCCTTGTTTCCCTAGTACGCTTCTTGAGTGCTGCCTAGGCTTTACACCTGACGATTAAACTGTTGGGGATCCAACCAACTCGCGGGTTGAGTACTATACATACAGGGCTTAACATTAGGTTAAGTGATAAATTTTGACTTTACAATGTTCGTTTGGCACTAATGTCCATGTAAAAGTGCTTGTCAAGTTAATGTGGGGTCTACCTTCTGATCAGCAAACATAACCACATTAACGTTGAAACATTTCTACAAATTATCAGGGTAGTCACTATTAAAGGAAGGTTACATATTTTTCTCTTTTAAAAACAATTAACAATTTTTTTGTATGAAGATGACTTTGATTTAAATTTTACTTTTTAAGGGTCAAGAGATTGGGGGATACTTGAAATTATGTTGGGAAAGAAATTGTTTTAAATTTTTGTTTAAAGTAATCATATTTTGTTGTAGAAATTGATCCACTTAAAGTATTAAACTCCTTAGTACGGTTAAGCAATGCACCATCAGTTTATTATGTTTTCAGTAGTTTCTTTGATATTTTTATATTAATACTATAAGAAACATTTATTTGTTGACTTTAACACTACACTCTTCTTTATTATTTTCAACAGACATTTTTGGTTAAAAAAAATACATTATTGGTAAATATAGATAGCTTTATATAGTACTGTAAATAATCAATTGAACTGACAAAGTATTATACTTTAATTTTTTTTACATAAAACTCCATAGAAATTGTAATAGCGACCCTATAATGTTCAAATTAAACCACTAAAAATCTTTGTAGTAACATGGTGTCTACTCAACTTGACCAATGAGATCCCCGACCTTTTCTCTGATTTCCCCTGATCATTTCCTAAAATTCCTGACTAAAAAAGTATGGCACATCCTTCTAACTCCCCCCCCCCCCTTCCACCCTTGTTCTTCTATTAATATTTTTTTAAATAATAATAATTTTTAAAATTTGAATTAAAATTGTTTACTAGGAATTAAAAATATATTACACAGCTACAAACAAAAAAATGACATAGTTTACTGATTATTGTATTTCATATTTTGAGTAAAATATCATTTTCCCAAATTTTTATTGTGATTTACCAAATTCCCAACTTATTCCCGTTTTTCCCCGATCACTTCAAATTCCCGTTTTCCCTGATTTTCCCGGATGGTAGACACCCTGAGTGACAAATCTAGCCCTTCAAGAAGACTAACTATAAAACTAGTGTGAGGCACCTGTCCATAATTTGACAAGCACATTGAAATATTATTGAAAGACCACAACGCCAAAGTTTAACCAATGGTTTGGCTTTACAAACAGTTAAGATATAAGGAATTTGATGTGACATCATAAGATTGGGCCTTAGTTACCATAGAGGTTGGGTCTTAATTTTCAAAATCCTACTTACAACCAGCTCATTCTTCATAAATGCAACCATTCAAGTAATATTGTCTTGTGAACTTTATTTATTACACAATATATTACAACATAATTTTAAACAAAATTGACTATAAAACAATAAAAATAAAACATTTTAACAACATAACCAATGACTTCTTGTACAAAAAGAACATTTTGTTTGTGTCTGAATTATCATTAACTTATTTGGAATTTATCAAATATTGTATTTTAAGGATGTCCTCAGTTTTTGATGGTGTCCGAATATGAGCATAAGATACAGATGTAATCTTTACTGTCCTCAAAAAAAAGGATGGAGAGAAATAATCTTTTTCACAACCATTAAAAATAATACATATGTTAAAGTCTTCTTCCATTATTAGGTATGTAAGGAAAATTATAATTTAGTTTTAAATTTGGTACACATCATTAATTGAGTATAACTAGGATTGTGCGGGATCTTGAATGTCAGGAAATCAGGTGTTCCCAAAATTATGAAGGGAAAAGTTCTTCCCAGGATTTTTCAGGAAAAAATATTTAAAAAAAAGTTACAATTAAGGACCATTTATGAATTTCATGTTTGTATTTAATTTTCATTAAAAATAGTGATTTATTAAATTTAGACTAGCCTTATCCTCCATTAAGTAGATGTATACCCGAAACTTCAGTTGCTTTTATTAACTACCTTGTAACACAACTTAGCGCCATTAAATAACATTACCACGTTACAATAATTAAGGAAATAACTAACCCTAAATAGATTTAAGGCAGGAAAATATATTTTTAGCACAAAATTGTGATTAAAGTGGCTTTTAAACATCAAATTATGGGCAAAATACACCTTTACCACATTTATTTGTATTAGGTAAATAATGGTTAGAGCCACATTTAAATATCATATTCTTTTGTCCAGGTGTAATTTTTCAATCTAAATAATATCTTAGATAAATATTATTCTTTGAAATCCAACAGTGCTTTTTGTGAGCACTTTAGTAACACTGGTCGAGTTCAGAAATGTTTTTTGTAAATTTCACATACAAGACTGTAGCTCACTCTTATTTATTCACATTCGTTTGAATATTTTGATGTTTTTTGTGGTATTTATTAGAGATGGGACAATACCAGTTTTTTTATTCCAATTCTTAAATTCTCACCTCAATTCCTTGATACTCAATTCTTACTGGAATAGGCCTAAAAATTAAAAACAACTTTTAATCAATCATACTTTTAAAACACTTATTCTTTAAAAGTCAAAAAAATTATTTTAATTTTGGCTTTAAAATTTTGAAATAAACTTCCCCTATATTAGTATTTAAGTTGTGACGGTAAATTTGTAAAGCGATCGTAATATATTTCTTAGCACAGGGCTGGTATCTCTCTTAATATAGAGGTTTGTTTTTCTGTTATGCAATGTGTTACCAGAGTAAACATGTCTACAAACTGAAGCAAAACATCAATTTTTTTTAGGTTTTCAAATTTTATTAATACTTCCATAAGTTTTATTATAAAAATATATTGAGTAAATAATGAAAAAAATGTGTTACGAATGGCTTGTAACATTTAATATTTATTCATATCTTAACAAAGCATTCACAATCCTTTGCACGCGTCTTTTAGGAACCGAGGTATTTTCTCAATTCTGTCAATAACCTTAAGAGCCGATAGGTATCTGTAATATGGGTTGAAGAGGACCACCGGACCCATTTAAAATAATCAAAGACTCAAATAAAACAAAATAACTTTAAAAATGAAAATAATTACATGTTTTTAAGTGTAAAAAGTACTTTATATGTATTTTAAAATCACATAAATACAAACATATGTTTCATTAAAATATGAAAAAAGATTAAGAGATTTCTGTTTTATCAATGCAGTTATATTTAAGAATAGGCAGCTAGAACTGTTTCGATCATTCATACACAGTCACGACGTATGCTCGAATCTAACCTGCCAATGAGAGTGGAAATGTGAAGAAACACCGAACAAAGGTAAGTCGATTATTTAATGTCCACCAAAAAAGATGATAGAGAGAAAAAAAACCTTTTTTTTAACCCAAAATGATCAAAATACGTTCAAGTCGAAATAAAAAAGTTCAATTAATAGTTTGGTATGTGGGTAAATTCTCACGTGATGATCCCACAAAGAGGAAACAATATTTACAGTTTGGAATGACTTCCCCCTCACAATTATTTCCAACATACCCATTATGTGATAAATTGTTGAAATGTCATTTTGTGTGGCAGTACAATGAATCTTTTTTTTTAAATATAATTCACTGTGTTGCTTTTGCCTTCGTTTTAGTTTTCTTCAATTTCTTCAATCCGTCCAAGTTGCCTTTCAGGAGATTACAATAGGCCTGATGAAATTTGTTGACATCCTTGGGATGAATCTGGGGAGGGGAAGAGACAAAGTTCAAAAATACTTTTTTTCAACTTAAATCACCTAATGTTTTTTTTGGTAGCTCAAACTTTAGATATCTTCATCGAAATTCATTTAAACATCCTCAAACACTGCATTAATGTCTTGAATGATAAGATTTGTTAGTAGCCTACTTTTATTTTACTGACCCAAATATAGGGTGATAGTTTTCTCCTCAAAATTTACTTCCAAAAAGGTTTACTTGTAGTGTGATTGAATCTCAAAACAAAGCAAATCAAAGAAATACCTAGGTACTACAAATGGTGTAGTACTTTTTAAGTACCCGCCTCGGTGGCGTAGTTGGCTAACGCGCTTGTCGTGTTGAGCTCGACTGCTGAGGACGAGGAGATCGAGGTTCGAATCTCGGTCGGGTGAACTGGGGGTGGTTTTTCCTAAATGGTTTTCCACTTTCTCTCCACGCAAATGCGGGTTCACTTCCTCTAATTCAACCTTCCCAATTCCTAATCCATTAGAGTAATTAGTATTTAAAGTGTATAACCCTAACGGGTAGTAAGACGCGGTGCTAAATATTATTATTATTATTATTATTACTTTTAAGTGGTTAGAAAGACAAGTTGAATTGTAATAGTAAAACTGGGTTGCCAATGCCCCATTAAGGCTAGAAACAAAGGTAAGAAAGCTATCAAAAAGTTTTCCGTTTTTTAAATGCGGCTAACCACTTTCAAAGTAACACATAGCCATTTTATTTATTTGCAAGAAACCAATAGTTCCCAATCAAAGTCCAAAGTCTAGTATTAGTTAAAATAAAAACCCTAGCATTCTTCCTCAAATTATATAAATTGGTAAATCATCAACCGTTTTAAATAATTCAGAATCTGAAATAATAATAATTATTATTATTATTAGCACCGCGTCTCACTACCCGTTTGGGTTGTACGCACTTACGCTAATGTGTAATGGTAGGGTGATTGTGAGATGAAATGGAGGACCTACAGTTTAACGTGGAATCCGAACCACGGTGGAGGCCTGGCATTCCCCACATTCACAAGATGTCTTGTCAGAGGTGAAGGAAGGGTTTGGTAATCAGATAAATCTTTGCTTGGACAGAGGATTGAACCCCGGCCGCCAGCATAGAAGTCTGACACCTTACCTCTAGACTGCCAGGTCACCACGAAATAATAATCAAACTAGGCTTGTCTTTATACTTTGGTTTAGAATAGTGGAGAAATACTCTCGATTGAAGTCATATTAACTTACCACGGTGCTGATTTTTTTGTTCTTTGAAGATGCCCTCATTAAACACGCAAATTCTAAGGGTTCAGGTAGTCGCTTACGCCCTTCTCTAGGTTCCGGCTTAAGTCGTCCGTCATCTAACAACATAATAACTTAACCTAATTAAAATTACCCTCATAATTGTCTAATTTAGGAAAAACAATCTAGACAGACTAATCTAGTTGTACAAGGGAATTATCATAGGTTAATTGGTTGGGTAGCGATTGTTTACAAAAAATTCATTATGTATTATTTTTTTAAATAAATCTTCGACATGGGAAATGAACCCAGATCTTAGGCTTACCTCTATCAGTGAGCTATCCAAGATGTGTCCCTTGCTCAGATTCATTCATGACTCATAGTATATGGCAAAGTCTGTGATGGAGGTGTGAGATCATCAATTACTTAAAGCTATTAGAACCACAGCCATTTATAATTGGTAGTAGAATGTTGGTACTCTAAGCAAAGGGTACCAAGTTCAATTATCGTGTCCAGGAGATATTTTTCAAAATATGTGTACCATAATGAATTTATGTTAAGAGATGTCATCAGATATGATGATCATTTCACTTAGATGCATAAGGCCATCTATAAATTTGTGTAAACAGCAGCATAAATGCCAACTGAGTCATTGGAGGCTGTGTTTCTGATAGGATTAAGTAGCCAATGGACTTCCACCACAAACTCTACCTTTGGGTCATTTGAACATTAAAACTTTATTGCACAATTTTAACAAGTGTATTAAATTATAAGTGGCTTAACTTTCCATTTTATGATTTTCACATACTCTTGTTAAGGTAAAGTAGTTAATGTATGGGGCTAAAAATGAATATAATTAGATGTTCATATGAGGTGTACAAAATGAAATATTTATAGTGTTAATAATATTTATATTAATAATAATAGTATTAAAATAAATATTTCAGTGAAATATTAACACACTTTAATAATATGTTATATTCATGAAATATTAATATTAATATTATTATTTTAGAATCACACAATAATTGTCTACAACCCCATTTCACCTTTTTTTTCATAAAAAACACCAACTCTTGTCAATCAATAACAAATGACTTTTTATCTTGTTTAAAAAAAATCTTGAACACCAACTAATGAATTTACACAAAGCTCACTCAACTTTCCATCACAACTAAACCGATCATGGTGACCTGGTGGTCTAGAGGTAAGGTGTCAGACTTCTGTGTTGGGGGTCTGGGGTTCAATCCTCGGTTCCGGCACAGATTTTTCTGATTACCAACCCCTTCCTTCACCTCTGACAATACATCTTGTGAATGTGGGGAATGCCAAACCCCACCGTGGTTCGGATTCCACGTTAAACTGTAGGTCCTCCATTTCATCTCACAATCACCATACCATTGCACATTAGCGTAAGTGCGTATAACCCGAACGGGTAGTAAGACGCTGTGCTAATAATAGTAGTAGCCAAACCGATGCTAACAGTTACTACCAGTGCCGTAACTAGGTGCACAGGCATAGATAGAGCCCAGAACAAAAGGGTCTTGAAATAGAACTGACAAAAAAAAGTCAATTATAATTTTAAAATTTCACCTCCATGCCCTGCTGTGCAGTTCAGATGTCAATACGCCGAGTGCGTTGAGTGTGCCTAGGTAGTCCAGTGTGTTATTTAGCTGATGAGTGAGTGTTCAGGGCAACATTCATCCCCTGGACACCAACATATGAATGATTAGACGTGCTGCACACGCGATAAGAGTGAACGTTAACGCTTATGTTGTGATTTACGCTGCTTTTTTTTATCAAACAACCATGGCTGAAAATATTATCGATGCTATTGTTAGCTGCTCTACAATGAAATGAGAATTGGTTTCAAACAAAATTTCCTGAAAGTAAAAAAAAAAATAGGACTGAAACAACGGATATAATTATATAGATTGTATTTGATAATAAACGAAAGAGCAGAGTTTAGAAAATGGGAAAAGATTAAGCACAGGGTGAAGGAAGTAACATGGCATCCGAAGAATGATTTAAAATGCAAATTTACAGCATTTCTGACCAAATATTGGCGCAAATAGATTGGCATTGTAAGCAAGCAAATGAGAACTTTCTGTGACAAACTTTGCTTTCTCTACGGCTCGTATTTAGAATCAATGAAGGTTGCCGAATTACAAACATCTGCTGCAAATCTTGCAATTAAGTATAACCAAGATTTAAATATGTTAGAGCTCACATGTGAAATTCAAAGTTTGAAGTTTGAAGCCTTGACACAAATACAAAACATTAAAACTGCGACTATCCTTGATATTACATGTGGCTCTTCACGACTGGACTAATTGAGTCAAATCCGAATATCAACTTTTAGACATCAACAACTATCCACTCGTTCAATAATTTTGCTAAAGAGATTAGTTATAATGATGTAATCAATGAAGTTGATAATATTTAGCGCCGCGTCTTACTACCCGTTCGGGTTATAAGCTTTTAAGTACTAATTACTCTAATGGATTAAGAATTGGGAAGGTTTGATTAAAGGAAGTGAACCCGCATTTGCGTGGAGGGAGAGTGGAAAACCATTTAGGAAAAACCACCCCCAGTTCACCCGACCGAGATTACGAACCTCGATCTCCCCGTCCTCAGCAGTCGAGCTCAACACGACCAGCGCGAATGAAGTTGACGAAATGAAAGTCAGAAAAGGGCAACTAACGTAATTATTTTCATTTATAAATAAATATATGTGGATGATCTTGTATACACAAATATTATTGATAAACAATGAACAATAATAAAACTAATGTGATATAACAATTATTGCTATATCACATAACCCCAAATAAAAATTATATTATTAGCACCGCGTCTTACTACCCGGTCGGGTTATACGCACTTACGCTAATGTGTAATGGTAGGGTGATTGTGAGATGAAATGAAGGACCTACAGTTTAACGTGGAATCCGAACCACGGTGGAGGCCTGTCTTTCCCCACATTCACAAGATGTCTTGTCAGAGGTGAAGGAAGGGTTTGGAAATCAGATAAATCTGTGCTGGGACCGAGGATTGAACCCCGGCCGCCAGCACAGAAGTCTGACACCTTACCCCTAGACCNTAACGTGGAATCCGAACCACGGTGGAGGCCTGGCATTCCTCACATTCACAAGATGTCTTGTCAGAGGCGAAGGAAGGGTTTGGTAATCAAATAAATCTGTGCCAGGACCGAGGATTGAACCCCGGCCACCAGCACAGAAGTCCGATACCTTACCCCCTAGACCGCCAGGTCACCACATGGAGATGTAACCCTTGCAGAAAAATGGTATGGTTATAAGACTGATCTGAGTAAAATTTGAGTTTTTTGTTGCACAGCTTATGCACACCTTCCCAAAGAAGATCGGTCTGGGAAATTAAATGCTCATTCAAGGAAATTAATAATGGTAGGGTATTGTTATAATGGCTATCGAGTTTGGGATCCTGTGGGTAAAAGGGATACCCCTGCTCGATCTATCGTCTATTGTGAGGGCCAGATTGTAAAAAATAGTGTAGATTGTGACTCAGAAAATTCAGAGGTAGAAGAGGATATCGAAGATCCATCTGTATGTGAAGACAAAATAACCCCGTCCTGATAACTGTGTAATTAAAATGGTTGATGTTTCTGAAGTTCCCGAAAGAAGACACATTAAAAGAGTGAGTAAATTGACAAAACATCTTGAAGATTATGAAGTCGGGATGGCTATGGTTCTCAGTGCTGGTTATCTTCCATTTGAAGCTCCAAGGTCCTATCAAGATGCTGTTCAACAAGATGATGGTTGGAAGAGGGCTATTTAAAAAGGGTTGGAGTCTCTTAATAGCAATAAAACGTGGGAATTGTTACATCCTCCACCCGATGTACCCATAATCGAATCTCGATGGGTGTTTACTGAGAAGACAATTGATGGTGTAGCTCAGAAGAAAGCCCGCTTGGTAGCTAAAGGTTACCAGCAACCTACTTTGGAGGAGGAAGATGTTTATTGCTGTTGCTGTTCAGCGTGATTTATTCATTCATCAGGTATATGTAAAATCAGCTTTTCTAAAAAGTGAATTAAAAGAAGTTGTGTATCTTTACCCTCCTGATGGCTTACGCACAAAAAACGGTGAAGTGTGTAAAGTGGTGAAAGCCCTATATGGTTTGAGACAAAGCCCAAAGTGCCGGAACGGCAGTGTTAACCGATTGTTGAGTGAGTTAAATTTCCAAAGATCCAAGGTTGATCCATGCTTATACTTTAATGATTCTACATATATTTTGATTTGGGTTGATGATTTTATTATTTTCTCAAGCTCACTTGATGATGTTAATAGTGTAAAGGGTAAGTTAATGAATTTTCTTGACATTAGGGATTTAACTTCTGATTGTAGATTGGTATTTTTAGGTCTTGAAATTGAAAAGAAAGAGGATAATATATTGATTAGTCAAAATAATCTTATTGACAATGTTGTGAATCATTTTATAATGAATGATAGTAAAATATCAAAAATACCGGTACAACCAAAATTTAATTTACAAAAGGTCTCAGAGGAAATAAGTTATAAAGTGCCATTTAAAGAATTGATTGGTAGTTTAAGGTATTTGTTGCTAGGGTCAAGGGCAAATCTTTGTTTTGCAGGGTATCTTATTTTGGAAGGTTTCAAAATTGTTATAATGGAACTCATTTGGAATTATCTAAAGAATGTTGTTTGTTATCTCAAATATACTAGTAATTTTGGTTTGAAGTATGTTAAAAATTATATTTGTTCAGATATAAACGTTAAAGCTTTTGTTGATTTAGACTATGCTAGTGATCCTATTGATAGGAAAAGTGTTACAGGTTTTATTGTTAAATTAAACGATAATGTTGTGTCATGGTGTTCCAAAAAACAAAATGTTGTGGCTCTTTCTAGTAGTGAAGCCGAGTATTTGGCTCTTTCTGGTGGAATGTCCGAGTGTAAGTTTTTAATCCAGTTATTTGATGAATGTCTTGATTGTGTAGAGCCAGTTATTGTCTTTGAAGACAACCAATCTTGTATGAAAATGGCACAAACCTATGAGACAAAGCGGTCCAAACATATTGATGTGAGGCATCACTTTGTATGAGGTTTAATTAGTAGTGGTGATTTTAAATTACAATATGTAGCTACTGATGAACAAGTAGCAGAAACAATGACAAAAGGATTAGCAATAAGGAAATGTGAGTACTTTAGAAATCTATTAAATGTTACAGAAATTTGATTAGATGATTATTATTATTATTATTATTAGCACCGTGTCTTACTACCCGTTCAAGTTATAAGCACTTACGCTAATGTGTAATGGTAGGGTGATTGTGAAATGAAATGAAGGACCTACAGTTTAACGTGGAATCCGAACCACGGTGGAGACCTGGCATTTTACAGTGTTAAATAGTTTTTGTAAAATTGTTAGGTACTTTAGGTTTTTTTTCCTTATTCTCTCTAGGTGTACTTAAACATGCACGAAACTTTAACTTTGATCTATCAAATATTGACAAAGAATAAAAACAATAATCAAATGTGATTTAATTTATGGTTTGCATTTACCAGTGTCTGTGGTGGATATGTTTCTCAATAAAAACTTTGAACGCATTAACCAATTTAATTCAAACTCAGCACAATTTTTCTTTGTACTATTATAGAGATCAATTTCATTGGAGAAGAAATCCTAACAAATGTTTGGGGAAAAATCAACTCTTATATGAATAAAATCATGGATTCTATAATAAATTATTAGATGTATTTACCTTTAAAGGCATTTTCCTATGCCTTGTATGGCAGAAAATTGGTATACCTGGAGCTTATGTACAAAATGTTGTCTTTATTATCCACCTTAATGGCTGCATAGTCTAAAATGCATCACTCTCGTAATAGACTGGCTGTTGATGATGAGGAAATCAGGGTTCGATCCCAGATGGGTGCACGTAGAGTGGTTTTATCCTAAATGGTTTTCCATTCTCTCTCCACGTGAACTTCCTATAAATTCAACTGTACTTATCCACAAGTTAACTCATTACTAGCCTAATTAGTACATTTATAAGCATATAACCCAAACCGGTGGTAAGACGGGGTATTAAAAAAATTGAGGGGAGTGTCAAATAACTGGAGGCCCCGCAAACAAGTCTGCCAATGACTCCACGTCTGCTAAGGGCGGGCCTGACGTGCCTTACGCATATAATCATTCCTGGTCCTATAGATATGCATGTATGATATTCTCAGAAGATAGCCGAGATCAGGGTGGTATGTCAAAGTTGCGTCCTGTGGGCTTGATGTGACCATTACATGATTCTGTGCGGTCTGCGGACCTTATGATTAACAAAGTGGCCCAATTCATCTTTCTACGAACGCCAAAGAAATAAACAATTTAGGATCGGGAAATTTATAGCCTAAATCGAGCATTATTTGGAATATTTACCAAGTGAAGTTGGTACACCCAATTTCTACTTTTGTTCATTGGGCTGAACTATTCCACATCCACAATAAGCTACACGTCCAATACCACCACAAGAAAAACAAATATAACCAATACAAAATTAGTTCAGAAAATAATTATAGACGGCGGTATTTGTGTTTAAAAATTCAAACGAAGTTGTAAAAGTGTAATTTCATTTCTCTATCAAACCAAAAAAACTGTGCGTAGGCCTAGACCCTACAGATCTGAGCAATTTGTCCAAAGCTTGAGGAAGTACACAAACTTTTTCAGGAAAAACCTCGTTTACACGTTTTGTTTAAGGCGCTATAGAATCTAAAAAACAATTTGTGTCAAAAGCACAGAGCGGGGCCCTGATA
>CABEEJ010001822.1:29614-91358 GCA_901482245.1 Timema douglasi
GATCTGTAGGGTCTAGGCCTATGCACATTTATATATTTAGATAGAGATTTAAATTTCCTATCAGGTCCCCGCTCTGTGCTTTTGACACAAATTGTTTTTTAGAAGCTGTAGCGCCTTAAATAAAACGTGTAAACGAGGTTTTTCCTGATAAAAATCGTGTACTTCAAGCTTTGGTCAAATTGCTCTGATCTGTAGGGTCTAGGCCTATGCACACTTATATATTTCGCGCAAAATAAACGTTAAAATCTTATTTTAATATTGTATAAAACACCTGTATTGTAATATTCGTTAGCTATTCTACCACACTCTATAAAATCCAAGTCTAAATTCATGTAGCTACAAGCTTTTTAACTTTGTAATCTAGTAACATATTTAGTGTGTTACAAGCTTTCGTTCTACCCCAAACTCCCAAAAATAAACGTTTATGTGGCTGTGGAATAGTTCAACCCGGTCTTTTGTTCCTAAGAAATTGACCCCAAAATATTGCTCAATTTGGGCACCAGATATGTGCAATGTTTGGTAGCACATATGGCCTACATGTGTGAAAAATTAATTTTCTGATGGCTTTAATAAAAAAAAGTATGTTTTTTTTTGTCAAAATACTTTTTAGTGCAGCCCCTTCATTATTTTAAATTTTAAATTAGGCCCTTACGACCAAACGACTTTGACATGCATGGGTTAGATTTTCGAAGATTTAAAAAAAATTTAAAAAATATATACATTATCATGGATATTTTGTTCGTTTATAAACTACCTAATATTAACTAGAAATCCTTGTTTTACTCAAATTACTTTATTTGAATAGCGCTTACTACTTAAATCCTTTCCACGTTTTAAAATTATCTAACCAAACTTACATCTTTTCATAGACACAGTGACAGAACCTTGGTTTCTTGACCGTTGAAACATGCGGGTCAACTCGCTCAAGAACTGAAAGAAAAAAAATTGTTTTATATTAGGCTTTGTAGTTTGTGTAATTTATTATAAATTCAAATTTTATATACGAAAAATATGGTATTCTTCAACTTACAATTTCGTTTTCCAAAAGAACCATATTGAATGCATAGATAGCACTTTCGAATATTTACGTTGTAAAGTTTTAAATCACAGATCAAGAAGAAAGGCCACTAGGGCAAGACCATCTACAATACTCAGACCTTAATGCTACTATCGATTGTAGTCAAATGGCGTCAACATCGGTAGGTCGTAATTGGAAACACGTGGCTGTAGGCGGTAAACTTTATAGTTTCTGACATATCAGTTTCGTGTAGTTCGTGAGTTTAAATTTTCTTTTCCTGTGTTCTAAAAGTGTTATTAACTGTTATAATGGGTCGGTCGTGCTGTGTGCATGGATGTAAATCCAATTACAGTGCTACATATCGTTCAGCATTTAGCTTCTCTAAAGATAGAGTATGAGCGATCTGTCTCTTTAATGTAGTTAAGACTAACAAAAAAAGTAATTTGATTTCGGAGCACCAGTTTTAGGTGTACTAAAACAGAGACGGTAGTTGAATGTTGATTTAGAAAAAAAAGGTGTATTATGTAGAGCCTACCTTTGAGGGGTGTCATTTACTGGAGATCCGAGAATACCTGGGAGCGATGGTTTTGATCTTCTTGATCCGAGGATGGTCTTCTTAAGAATATTAGTTTGCGAGAGGAGCTCCACTAAACACTCGCGTTTAATGAGTACATATTATATTAAATAAAAACACACACAAAGAACATTATTAACTTATTATCTATGAATAGTCGCGCACTAAAATCACTTTCCACAGGGTTTATTACGAGTTCATATTCAAACAAAACGAGCCAGAGTGTTTCACAGAGTTGTGATAGAGATTGGAATCCACAGACCACTGTTTGAGACGGAATAAGCGACAGGTGTGAGAGGGTTTACTTGGGAGTAGAAGGAGGGTAGAGGGGTGGCTAATTCCAAGAAATCTGCAAGCACATCGGGCTAAGTGAGGGGGAATAGGGGTGCAATTAACCAAGTGAAACTAGCGGATAATGAAATATGCAACATACTAGCGAATCGTGAAATTTGTAACAGATAGAGTTCTGAGAGAGAAGTGGATTAAATATATCCATCGTGATAAATTTGTAGTGACAGATAATACATTAGTGTGTATTAAACATTTCGTGGACCAATTTATCGTTAGAGAGGATGTATTTCCGGTGGCTAATGGTGAATCAATAACTGTTCCCCGTAAAAAAAAACTTTGGGTTGATGTCTACCCCGGTATATTTTCAAAAAAAACCTTCATTTCTCACTGTGAAGGTCTCTAAGGATAGAAAAGATTCAGCCGTTCACGCAAAAAGTTAGTTAGTTAGAAAATAAAAGGATTTTAGGGAATGGTGTGAAAAAGACGTAATTTCTAGTTTTGAAAATTTTAAGTGAAGTTATAAAACGAGACACTAAACCATTTGTTTTGGTAATGAATGAAGCTTATGTTCTTTTTATTAAAGTAAACGACAAGACATCGACTGGCATTCCATCTCTTATTGTAAGTTTTAAAATTACTAATGATTTGGGTATTAAAGTTTTCTATAAAAACATGTGTTTGCCTCCAGAAAACTTCAAAAGTACCTTGGAATCAGAAGGCCAAGATGAACTGAAGTGTGATAGATGGACTAAATTAGACAATTTGCTAACTCATCTTAAGAGTTAGAGTGATGAGATCTTTTCTATTGGTAATAGGGCTAATCTCTAATAAACTTCTTCAAAGAAGCATTAAATTCAAATAGTTTTGATGCAGGAAAGATTATTAAAATAAAAAAAATCTGGAACAATTGGAGCTGTCACTCGTGTCCCCAGAAATGTTGATCTAGGATGTTACTATATCTTATTAATTTCCTGGTGCATATAAATTTATAAGAGAGACATATGTTTTGAATTTGCCACATAATGTTTATTTGAAACCGTTCTTAGTTAAAATTGGCCCCATTAGCGCAGGTATAGGGGCTTCACATACATCATTTTAAAAAATTAAGTTTGTTCAGAGTCAGGACAGAGTGGTGTCTGTTATGCTAGATTAAATTTATCTTAATAATAAAATAACATTTAAAGGAGGAACGATATTGGGGATGGCAGAAAACGGTGTGGATGTAGATGTGTAACGATGTTCCAAACAACGAATATCTAAAACCAACAACCTGGTAATATGGAGGCTCTACACTCACCAAGTCTCACCAAGTCTGATCGAGACCTCTCCTCGTCGAATGGAACACACATGCACGCAACAACACATCCACTCCCGTGGCTTGGTTAAAGAAGACTGACTGAGACGCGAACCAAATCAGCGCCTCGCCCAGCTGCTAAACAATCCAGTTGCCAACTTGACTTCGCGAACATCCGCCCCTGGAATGTTCGAGCTTGGCCTAATAATTACTGGGATGTCCGCGGTGCGCCCAGAGCGCTAGTCTTCACCCTTCTTTTTGTTCCATGTGTTTCCCTTCCTCTCCCCCTCTACTGAGAACTTCTAAGATCTGTTTATGCTATATAACAGCAGGTGTCATTTTGTATGGTACTCATTGTATCACTGGCTCTTACCAGGTGAGGGCGCTTGGTTAAAACTAATATTTGGGAATATTAATCAAAATTCTCTTTGGCTTTAAATATGGGAGGAATATTATTCTAAATTACTGTTTGGCGCTTTTTTTATGTTTATGAATGGGGACTTTAATTTGATTTGGCGTGGGTGAACCACGGTTCCATAATAGTAACTTTCTAGGGGGATTCATGTTTGACTTAGTACGTCTTATTAACTGTAGGTGCGCCCGAGCCTTTATCTTAGCGGATCTTAGTAATCGTTTAATATTATCTTGGGTATTTTTAGACGATATAAGTTCACTTAGTAATGAAGGTATTTTATATGGAATTGTTAGATTAGGTTATCATGAGCGCAACGGGAGTTTGCGGAACTTATTGTACACTTATAAGACTTGTTTGTAATATTAGGTTATGCTTCGTAACTTAGGATTAGCACTCAACGGCCATTGTTGGGATCTCTATTTAAAATATTCGGCCGACAAATCATGTATATTTTTATAGTAATGTAAAGCTAAGTTTTATGAGCACTTTTTCTTATTAATTTATACTCCAGTTAATGCTATGGGCAATTGAAACTAAACATGTCAGACATCTTGTGTCTATGGATGTAAGCGCACCCTTGGGCGGTAAATTTTAATCTAGACATCTAACATTCACTCTAACGTTCCCTCTGTGGGGCGGGTAATATTTTGTAAGTCATAGTGGCTCAGTCAATATTTTGCCAGACTAAGCGCAGGCTCATTAAGCCTTTAATGTACTGTTGTATTACTACATCATTGTAATTTAACTGAAATAAAAAACTATGTTTCTCTTGTGACCTCATGGTTGTTTTTTGGGCACGCTTCCTGGGCTCAATGTGGGCGTCACAGATGCAGCCACGACTATGCAAGTGTTTATGTCTTCTTCTTAGCATTCACAAAACAAAGATGTAATTAGTCTTTTTCCCGTAAAAATCATACAAGCTGATACATTATATAACCTCACGATTGAAGTAATGGATGTGATGAATTAACTTGGGTTCCATGTTGTAAGATTAGTTTCTGACAATAATCTGATTCTGAAGACGAATTGACTATTAAATTGGACGCCTTCAGGATAAGTCATGTCCTAGTATATTGTAATAGACGCCGTCAGGATAAATACCGTCCCGGACTTGAACATTTTCAGGATGTTTTCGTATTCTCTACACATTTATTTCATCGATATTATTTTAATAGACTTGAGCTATGGCTTGTTCAATTTTGAAATCAAAGTAACGTATTTATTGGAATAAACCTGAATCGGCAATATAAACTATTTACTAAAATTAATATTGTTTGTAATACTAAATTTTGTAACGACACACCAAACTATTTTTGCCGCCAATGAGACGCTAGTGTCAGTGAGGTCAGTGAATATATCAGATTGCCATATTTTTGAACTAATTTTTGCTGGAAGTGTTTTATTTGAATTGTCTGAATCTAGCTGTTAATGTAAATTCATCTTTTAACGACGTCTTCTTATTTTGAATTGTTTGGTAAAGTAACGTAAACTTTTGCTTATGGATTGATTTTGACTTTGAATATTTTCCAAATTATTTAATTGAATTTAATTGTGGTTTATCTAGACTTCTTTTGTATGCTATATCATTTTGATTAACAAGTAGGGCTCTTGTTAATGTCCGTAGTTGTGTCTACATTTAATAGACCCGCGGGAGTTTGACCTATGGTCTGTAAGCCAAACTATTGTGTTCCCCGAAATATCCATACGATATTAAATCTAACTTTCCTTTTCTCTTTTTTGTCTGTATTCAATGAAGCGTAAAAGACGACTTTCGTACCAATTTCAAAGAGGCCTATAATGCTCTTTTATTTTTGTAGTCAATAAATATCTTATTAGACATTTATAAAGTAATTTGCTCGGATAGTCAACACTTGAGTGATTGTCCTATCCAGAGTGACCTAGTTGACTTAATAACATGTTTAATGTTTGGAAACATTTACATGATAGTACTGCGCATTTGTTTAATATAATTTTCAACACAACCACTGATGGATTTTTGAGGTCATGTAAATTATTGTTTAAATTGTCATTATTTTAAATAAAACTTTCATATTGTTAACAAATTGTTGCCGATGTCTTTCTTCTTTATAACGTTTTGTAGCTTACGCCCACTTACCTTTTAGTCTAGTGTGTCCGTAGCTGAGAGGTAGTAGAGTGGGTGGCAACAAGAATCTTGAAGCACTTATATGAAGATGAGAAGAACGTAGCTAAACATAGCTTATTGATGTTCCAAACATATTTAAACTCTATTTAAATTTGTTAATTGAGGCCCTCCGAGTAATAAGGGCCAACTCAAAATAACACATTTAAAGACGTGGGATGCTGCAGCATAGTAAGGGCGAATTCACCATCACTGGTTGTAAATTCTACTTCTGTTGAAATATTGTAGTATTTCAACAATGTTCATATGTACAAGAAATAATAGGTAATCACCTATTATGTCTTGTACATTTGAATATTTAACGACATATTAAAGTATTTGCAATTGATATTTCAAGTATATTTAGTAAGTTTCTTAATATTTGACACCAAAATCGCGTTTTAAAGTATGTACCGGTACTCATAACCATATCCCTTTATGTGTGAACATATTTTAGTTAGGTAGCTATTTTAAATAATTTATTTGTTCATGAATACTATTTAGGTGTCAAAAATTTAATTTGTATTATTTTTGAAATTCTGAAATGTATTTGTGAATTTACTGTTATTTGTTAATTATTAGAGAAAACTGTTGTCATAAAGGTAGTTCCAGTGCACTCCTCCCTAATCCCTTTACCAGCTTGAAGGACAGATCTGTGTCGAGTTCACCCCTTGTACTCGGAAGGCTATCGCACTTAAGAAAGCCAGCCTCAAGCACATCTATTAGGTTTCAATGCATTTGTCAGAGTATATTAGGGCAAACTTGCAGCAAATCACACACCAATGTACTCTACACAAACCAAGCATAAAGAAACTGAAAAAAAAACTAGTTCGCCTTTAATATTCGGAGCGCCTCCGTTTCGACACAACATATTAAGTAAAAAGCGCCACAATTAGAAATAAGAGATGTAATGTGGGATATTTAAATAAATATAAAAACATTAATAAGGAAATAACGTTTGTATTAATTGTATTTTATAGCAATAGAGTGAAGAAAAACGAAACAAGGAGGCTCAAATAGGCAACAGAAATAATATGGTATAGCTGTTACTATCTATAATTAACCTGGATCTTTCTAAAATATGAATAAATCCAAAAACTGTTATGTAACAATAAACAATAGTTTTAGACTATAATTCTAAATTAAACTTAAATTGGCCTACGTATTAATCTTCGTATTTCGTAGGAAGCAAGTTCTAGTCACTTAGGCTCTTTAAAATGTCATCTTTGTACCTTGTATTTTTGACAAACCAATGTCTAATATTTCTCGAGTTTTATATTGGCGATTTTCAAATATTCGCCTAGTATGTGCAAAACGATAAATAATAAGAGTTAAACTGTCATTTAACTTCAGTGGGGAATCGTTGCTTTGTATCACATGACTTTGTGCAGTAAGATCTTGTCACTCACTAATATTTATACCAAATATATTGTACAGAAGGTTGCATAGGAGTTAGGTATACGGCACTGTACATGTAATAATAGCAAGCTCTTTCCGTGAAGTAGGACAGTTGATGATGAGCCTCAGAACGTATTCACATTTCTAGATGGACTGGTAAGTTTTTTTTACCATTAATTGTGGTATGTTCTGCTGCCATGCTCCAAGATGTTGAGGTGTGTAGTGGCACGCACTTAGCTCCAATGCAACCTGCTGTACACGCATGCCTGAACAGCTTTGCTATTCCAGTGCTGTACGCAGAAACTTTGAACACAATTTAATGGTATTAGCATAGCTTTTCGGATGTAAGTGTATGGGGATTTTGTATAAATTTTGGTTCAAACAAGTTACATGTGCAGTTTGGGCTATGAATTTACAAACACCCTATAAAAGCTACTGTGGATATAGTTCTCGTTTTGTTATTATTATTATTATTATTATTATTATTACCGCGGCTTACTACGCGTTCGGGTTATACGCACTTACGCTAATGTGTAATGGTGGGGTGATCGTGAGATGAAATGAAGGACCTACAGTTTAACGTGGAATCCGAACCACGGTGGAGGCCTGGCATTCCTCACATTCACAAGATGTCTTGTCAGAGGTGAAGGAAGGGTTTGGTAATCATATAAATCTTTGCCGGGACCGAGGATTGAACCCCGGCCGCCAGCATAGAAGTCTGACACCTTACCCCTAGACCGCCAGGTCACCTTCTCGTTTTGTTGAGCGTTGTTGTATCTTAACTATAGTTTTGGATCGAGGCAATTTTTCGTAATTAATAGATTTATACATGATGGTAAAGGATATAATATGCCATTAGAATACGATTACAGAATAGCGCCACCATTACATTGTCAAGAACACAGGAAATGGAAGAGATACAAAAGAATAACAAAACTCACAGCCTTATGGCTGAATATATAACACTCTCCTGCGCGTAATTGAACTTAACATTGATTGCCTGCGCTGGTATATAGGATACAAGAGTAATAATAAGCCCATGGTACCATTAGTAGTCTTTGATTTCAATCAAGTTCGGTGTGGGAGAAAGGAACTCAATCCAAGTTCTGACTAATGCCAAACATAGACAAAGTCCGGGTATCAGGGTTTAATGACCTGACGTCCAGAGCAAGCTATTACTGAGGTAGCCACGGGTGATGAGTTTGGGAGAGCAAACACTCTCGGAGACGTAGTGGCAGGCCTCGCAGATGTATGAGCCGGAACCATCACGCTGGGAACCCAACGAAGGGCCTCTGGAGTGGAATCCGTGGAGGGCTCCGGAGCTGGAGATGTGACTCTATGCTGAATTTCAACTGGAATCACCTTGAGTTTGCGATGAGTGACAGAGCGCACCCACACTAGGTCACCTGGGGAGAAATGTGCGACCTTGGAAGATGGCGAAGCACTGAATTTTGCCTAAGGCCTCTTACACTCTTTGCTTGAGAACCATGGATGGGTGGAGAAGCGAAAGATTGATACGGGGCTTTCGGCCTAAAAATACTTCAGCTGGTGTCACCTTAGTTAAGGTGTGTGGTGCAGTGGTGGCTCGTGACCAACAAAATAGGTGGTGCGCAAATCCAAATATTCTGAACTATGGTGTAGACACTTTTATAAAGGCTCTACCTATTTAATATTGGTGACACATAATTTTACTTAAGCTAACATTTTACATTATTACATATTATAAGATACTTTGCTATTGTTAAGGAACAATAATTAATTACTTTAAAATAAACAAATATAAAATTAATAAAGAGAAAATTTTACAGCTAAATCTAAAAAACTGTTCATGTTTAACGAATTGTCATGTTTCTTAATCGCTCACTTAAATTATTTAAATCAGTCATGCTTAAATTTATCCAAGATAAGTCCCCACCAAATAATAGACACGGAAAGCAGAACAATGTATTTTTCACATTACAACCACTAAAGTTTCTGCGTTGAGCTTTATAGTCAATTCAGGATTTTTAGTTTTTGTTGGTTTTTCTAGAATAATATTTGGTGTAGGTCTACCAAGTTGCTTTAGTTTCCAACTTTTCTTCTTGAGTACACAAACTGATTTGTTTTTTGAAAATATTTTGCTCAAAATTCATAATGATATAAAGAAAATTACGTTAACAATGATTATGAAATCAAAAACCATTATTTATATAAACTCATTTTTATAACCTATCAATTTTGTGAGAATTAAGAACAAATAATTTGCAATTTAAAAATTATTAAAACTTTATAGCAACGCTTTATTCAAACTCATATTCCAAAACAAATATTTACGTTCACTATCGAGTTGTGCACCAAGCCACATGATAAAGGGATGCTTTAAAACTTGCTTTGTTTCACTGCGCATGCTCAGATGGTTGCACGCATCTACAACCTAGTAAAGCCAGAATGGAAGCGCTATTAGTCAAGCTCACAAGTGGTATAGTAAAGAGAATGTGTGCAAGAACATAGCCCATTTTAACCAATTAAATCTAAATGAATAGCCTATGTTGATTCCTTATGAAGTGCTATTTAATCAGTGGCGTATTCTGAGAAAATTTATAGTTATGCTGTAATCTAAAAGCTGCAAGGAGGATTCGGAGATAAAAGACTCTTAACCACCCTTGGCCAAGAAGGTCAAGAGATGCTTCCCCTAAAAATATTTAAACATTAGTACCTCAAGTTTAGAACAATGGTTATTAACAGTTTATAATTTTTTCGGACTCGCATGCTATCATGGGGAACTTCGCGCCTCCCAACTCTCCTCGTTTCTCTTTTTTGACTTAATTATATTTTTGTTTGAATATACAATTTTACATCTTATCACATATTCTGACTTAATAAAGTACACCAGAACTATGCACAAAACACACACAAAAATGTGAAACTAACGGTGATTTTGATTCACCCAAATTAAAATAAAATATCGAAACACAGCACACTGCAGATCATCGCACTACCTAAATAATCAGAGATTTAAGTAAAATTTCAGGGCTAACAGTGTTATGAGCACACTCCTGACCGAATAAGGACATACCCTATTCTATTGGTAGAGTGGGATAAAAGTACACACAGGGAGCATTTTCATTCATTTAATTGATGTATTTAGCGTGCACTTTCTGGGCTGAGTGATTATATCAACAGACGACTTTACTTAGACTAGAACAAACACAACACCCAGCCCCCCAGCCGTTAATTCATCACCATGAGAAGGGAAATCCAAATTTTACCAATAATATTTTTAGGCCAGGCCTGAAATCAAACCCGGAACCATTATTTCAGTGAGCAGGAAAACTACCGACTGAGCTAAGGTGTCGGAATCACAGGTGGCAAAATGAAAAGTAAAAAAACTATAAAAATAGTAAAATTAAGTACTACAAGGATCAAGCGTCCATCAGAAATTGGTGGGAGTAATAAGGTAGATTGTCCTGCTCACGTTGCAATAATAGAGCCTAACCATGAGCCTAAAACAATTGATTAAATCCTAATTATGTTCCAGAAGCTATTTATATCCGTAAATTTGGATAAAAGTAACAGAGGGGAGATTTTTTCCCATCAAGCCTATTACTCTATCGTTACATCATTGGTTTAAAGCTAAGAAATTCACATCTGAAAATAGATTTAATTTTATCTTTCCCTAATAAATCATTTTGAAATATTCATTGTGAAATTACACTCCTATCTTTTGAGATTATTTGTTGCATAATTAAATAAAATCACAATGACTAATAATTAGATCATGTATGCCGCAAAATATTATAAATTTATAAGCAACAACTAAAATAACAGGGCTAAGACTCCATAAATACTTCATACTAAAAACAAAAACACTGTCTAGCTACTACAGTTAAATTAGCCCCTCATTTTCCCCTCCCCTACTTCACCAGTGTATACTCTAAAATAATGGTAAATATGCTTGCCAAATGCATGATGATACATGTTCCTAGAATGCATAAATATAATCAAATAGGTATTTAATGAGTACATAATTTAAAGCTGGTTGTTTATACGATTATTTTACAATATTATTTATTTTATTTATTTGAGCTATAATAGTCTAGTAAATAAACTCATTGTGATATTGATACTTGAATATTTGTTCAACAGTTGGCACACTGTTTTACTTGAGATAAATATTCAGCAGGCCCTGGGTTGTAAACACACTAGTTCATTGGCCAATGTTTGTTGCGAGGGGCAAGGGGGAGGTGTGTTGCAATCCCATAGACATAGGTCAAGGTCATTAGAACATCTCTAGCTTTGCCTGTTGTTTTCAAGCAGCAGGTCCTGAGCTTCATAAGCTGAGTAGGTAGACCCTTTTGGAAGAATAATTACTTAAAACACAATATTCTTGGAATGTGAAAAGTTTTATTTAAAAAATTAATAATATATATAGATACATTATACATGTATATTTATTGACAATTTAAACATTACTATTTACACAGTTTGCACAAACAACATTGAATTTAGAAACTAGTCTATATAATCATGGGTATGTGGCGCAGGACTAGTATACCTAGAGAACACGCCACTGTATTTAAATAAAGTAAAATGGAATGCTATTCTGTGTGAAATTATAAGCGGTGCACTTGCATTTACGCACTCAAATAGGAGTCGCCAATGGTGTGGCGTGTTGCGTTATATCGAAAGAAAGAAGGATTATTGATTGAGTAAAAACATCAAACAACTGTTTCATCAGAGCTGTCTTGGTGGTCTTAACAACAATCTCCACTGAACCGTTAGATTTGGGGTGGTAAACAGGAGAAGGGGAATGTACATTCCATAGTTAAACAGAAAACTAGCGAATGCAGTTGATGAAAACGGGGGACCGTTATCAGAAACGATCTCCTCAGGCAGCCCCCAGGCTGCAAACATTGAGTGTGGAACTTAACAAGTGTGCTCGGCCGAGGTGCTTTCGTGCATGATGAGGACTTAGGGCCATTTAGAATGACGATCTACAGTAATGAGTAAATTATTACCTTCAAATTTGGCACAATTAATATAGATCCTTTGCCAACTTCTAGTAAGCCAGGACCAAGGAATCAGAGGCTCGTCAGGAGCAGTTGACTGGAGCGATTGGCAAACACCATGCCTGTTTACCTTGGCTTCCAATTCGTCATTGAGAACTGGCCACCACACAAAGTCACGTGCTAGGTTCTTCATATAACTAGAGCAAGAATGAAGCTCATGGAGGACCTCCAAGACTTCAAGACAAAGAGCTGAAGGGACGGTGACCCTAGACAGCCACCATAATCAATCAGATTCTGCCAACAATTCCAGGGCTCACCAATGAAAAGGGCGAAGACATTAATCGGGCAACACATCCGGCCAGCCATTGAGGACATATGTGAGGACTAGACTCAATATGAGATCCTTCCTGGTCTCGGTGGCCACCTGGACTGCAGTGAGAGGTCCCAGCCCCATCAAGGAGATCTTGTAGATTTCAGACTCCACCTTAGTCTGATCGGGGAGAGGGTTCCGGCTTAGAAAATCAGCATGAGTAATCAGTTCATGTTTTCGGTATAGGATCTTATACTGGAATGCTGATTACAGGATGGCCCAGTGTTGTACGGGAAGAGCAGTGAGAGGTTGCATTTTAGCTTTAGACCCAAAAATAGACACCAAATCTGCATTTTCAATGCATAGCTCGATAGGTCAGCCAAACAGGTACTTAGTAAATTTCTTAAGTCCAAAAATAATAGCTGTGGCCTCACGCTCATGCTGGGGGTAGTTTTTCTCAGCATTGGAGTAGGTCTTAGATTCGAAAGCGATAGGGCGATCCGCCCCATCGGGGAAGATGTGGGAGATGACAACACCCGCGCCATACTGTGAGGCATCACTGGTCATTCTGAATGGCAAGCAAGTATAGTAAGTAATTAACATTTGATCGCCACTAAATTTCTGAAGACACTGATGATAAGCCCTTTGTTGCTCAGATTCCCATCCCCAAATCTCATCCTGCTTGAGCAATGCATACATCGGACGAAGCATAGTGGACATATTGGGGATGATCTTTGCGTAAAAGATTACAAACTCAATGAACGAGTGAAGTTCGGATTTTTATGAAGGCTATTTGGCTTGAAGGCGAGCATGGATGTGGTCCTGATCCGGATGAAACCCTTGGACATCCAAAATTTGAGCCAAAAATCTAACCCTTGGCCTTAGGAAATGACACTTTTCTAGTTTGACAGTTACATTATATTTCACAAACCTTTGTAGAATAACTTCAACTTTACTTAGGCACTCTTCAGCTGTGTTATCTGACACCAATATGTCGTCCAAATAAATAAAACAATCCATACCTCCCAATACTCGACTAGTGACTAATGACGATTTGAAAGATGGCTGGAGCCGAAGACAAACCATATGGAAGGTGAAGGCACTTGTATGAGCCATACGGGGTGCTTAAATTCAAAATCTGCTGAGGCACTGGTCCCAACTTTAGCGGTTGGTAAATCTGGGCTAGATTGAGTCCACTAAAAACAGAACCTTAAACAGTTGCTAAGTCATCATTAACCGGTAAAGGATAGTGCTCAAGATTTTGCTTAGGGTTTACTGTCACGCTGAAATCTCGACACACCCATGCAGATTTTTTGGCCCAGGGAACGATTACCAGAGGTGTTCCCCAGGTGTGAATATTGGTTTTCTAAATATAACCACTTGATTCCATTTCCTCATAAGACTTCTTGGCAACATCCCTCAAAGAAATAGGAATTACACGAGGGCCATAGAATACCGGAATGGCTTCCTTTTTCTGGACTATATTAACTTCCACCCCCTTAATATCACCTTTCACCTCTTTGAAAACGGAGGGATATTTATTCCTGAGCAGGCCCACCACATCACCTTGTACCTACCAAACATAGTTGTTGGGAAAGATCGCAGTCCAATCTATATGGATATGGCTGATCCAAAATATTCCCAATAGTGAGGGTAAGGAGCCCCGAGCCACTACTACGGGTAACGTAGCAGACTTCCCCTGATAAGAAATTCTAGCAGGGGTCTACTCCAACAGATCCAAACTATGCCCAGTGCAACCACGAAGTGGAGTGAAACTCACCATAGGAAGGGATTTGGAATGTGCGAGGTACACTGGTTCACCAATAAGACTAGCGCGGGACACTGTGTCACTTCCATGGTTAGAGGTACACCATTGACTTCTAACTGAATACTGCTGTGAGCTGGTGCCTGACTACTTTTGAACACAAGTCACAGGATGTAATAGCTTGTACAGATACTGAAGTTATGTCCTCCTGAATTTGACGGGTGCCTCCTTGATGTTGAGAGGTACTTTAGACCCTGCGACAAACCTTATCAATATGTCCCCTAAAATGGCAGTTATAACCAGAGGCCGGAAGTCGATGCCCTTAAAAAAACGAAAATGCACTTTAAAATGAAATATTAATGCTCTCAAAAATAAGAAAACTGCCCTTAAAAACAAAAAAGATGCACTTAAAAATTATTATTTTTATCCTAAAATTACAAAAAATGCTCTTAAAAATCAATAATACATTTTAAATACAATTAGTATTCTTCTTGTCCAATTATGGTAATGTGGGAATCCTGCAAAAGGATAAATAAATTAATAAATATTGTATAACCAATCTGCCTTTAAAAATAATAAAATAAGCAGAACATTTGTTTGCATGTTGTAGCAATTGTGCTCCAAAATAAATAAAATGGGCAAGACAACAACTAATACACTTACCCAATCTCACCGCCCAGGCGACACACTACTAATCACAACACGTCTGGCCGCAGCCCACGAACAACTGCTAGCACCGAGACAAGAATCGACCTCAACCGCTAGAGACCTCCACCTTGTTTAATGCCGCCCAAAGACAATGACAACAATAGAAGAGGCCAGTAAAAACGAGGCGTTTCCAGAAGAAAATAGACTTTTCCAGTGTCACGCACATTCCCCCTTCCTTTGTGTTAAACTCTGTGATTCCCACCCTTCTGATACCCTCTCTCCTGTTCTACGAGTTTGTGCACCATATAAAATACCGTCCATTGAAGATAGACGGCACTCTTGGACTAAGCGTGGAAATAGTAAGACGAAACAGAGGCCTTAAGGACATATTTAAGATATAAGGATAAATTCACTTTGGGCGTAATAATATCTTGTAAGTTTTCAAAATTCTCTTTCGGTCATTCTTTTTTTAATATAAACTATCGAAGTCTAGTATGATTCTTCGTTCTGGTCAGAACATTAGTAAGAACATTCAAAATTTAGTAATGTTATGCGTTGTACTTAATATTTATAAATATGAAATTAACTTTAAAATATTTAACTAGTGAGTTGTGTTTCACGGTTAATTTAGTAAATAGTTACTTGGGAGAGTTCGTTAATGACTTTATGTCAGTACATTCCAAATTTAGTAATGTTATTGATATTTATAACTATAGAATTAACTTTAAACTATTTAACTTGCAAGTGTGTTTCACAATTAATTTAGTAAGGATTTATTTTGGGAGAATTCATTAATAATGTTATATCATATTATTTAAAATTGGTAATGTTATGCGGTGGGCTTGGTATTTATATAATGGAATTAATTTATGAAGTACTTAACTTGTAGAGTACATTCCATATTTTAGTCGGTAGTGTTTTATTGGGGAGAAATTATTTATAATATTATATATAGTAATACTCAAGTTTTGTAATGCGATGTATTATGTTGTGTATTCAAAGACATTGAATATATTTTTGTTTTGCGTAATATTTCTTTGGTATTTAAATGAATACATTTAAACTTGTATTAAATAATTTTCCTTTTGGGAAATATCAATGTTTATAGTTGCGCATATCCTAGGTCATTGCTGTTATTGTATCTATTCGAAGCAAATTTAAATTTCATCTATATATATATATATATATATATAAATATATTTTATTAAAATTTGGCATATATTTAATAAACTTGATATTTATTACTTGCAATTTTTTTAATATTATCTTTAAGCCATGTTATACCTAGGTGTAGGAAAATACACTATCCAGGCACCTTTTTTTAGCTTTCAACTTTATCCTGTCCATATAATATTTATATATCTTTGAAGGAGTACCGTAGTTTTTTCCGCATCTAGGATTGAGTTGCGTTCTCTTGGGACATATTATGTACCCAGCATTGACAAAACAATAATTCACGCTGCGCACTCCTATTTGTTTATTTTCCCTTTTTTATAACATTAGAGTATATTTTACTTTTATGTATTTGAACCCCTCTAATTTTAGAGTTTGGGTTACAATGTGAGAATGAAATAGAAATTAATAAACATCTTAGATTTACCTGCATTGCAATGCACAACAAAGGTCATCTTCAGACTCTTAGGTGTGTATGATCGGTGATTATCGACCAAGAGGCTTGTGTACCTGGAGAAGCTGCGCTCTATATCCACGGATGTTATTGGTGCATAGTTGAGGTAGGGAATGTCAACAGCTGATATGTCCTCTTCAATGTCTTCTAAAAGAGTCACTTTTACAGGTGATTATGTCAGCAATTCTACACACTGTTTTGAATCACGAAATTTTTATCAACACATTTTGAAGTTTTGCAAACACTGCTACTCCAATTTTTCCTGAAGCTTTCTTGAGGTTATCTTGTAGTGTTGTGATAAGAGCAGTAGCGTAAGACAATGACACACCTTTCTTTTTTAAGTTTTCTATGGTTATGGTCAAAATACAGAATTTACTCTTGATATACACTAAGTTCCCCTCAATTTTGCGATCTGAGATCTTACTTGTGTAATCTTGATAGATACGTCCTTTTCACTCCGCTCACAACTGTTTTTAAAACACGAATATGGTAATGTAATAAAAAAATATATAATATATAATAATAATAAACTTACCGTAATGTAATATAATAATAATAAAAGTTTTAAAAGCAAAAATAATATCTTCTTTTATCTATATAATTCGTGTTTTTTGTTGGGCGCCACCCCTGGTATCTAGGGGGAAAATAATAGTCAAAAGGAACAATACATTTACCTCGGCTATCAACTCAGTGGCACAACGACTCTCAACCTCGAGACCACTGGGTGAACTTAAAACTAAAAAAGAACATGAACAATTTAGATTTTTAAAAAATGGATTGTTGAAGAAAATGTAATTAGGGCTACAAATAAAAATAAATGTATAAAAAAAATTGTTGGCACTTTATGAATTTATTGTGGTTTCCTTTTTGTCCACATCCAAATCCTACCTATGGAATTCCGGTTAATTATAATTCTAATTTAATAAAGTATAGCACAGTATTGTTGAGACCAAGAAGAGAAAAAATATATATATACAATCAATAAAATTAATAATTAGACATCAAATAAAATGTTAAATAATTCTTTGTATTAGTCTGTCCTTCTGGGAATTAAAGAGTTCTGGTTTATTAAGAAAAGAGAAAAGAAATGATTACAATAATCAAAAGTTGAAGAGTTGGTTTGACCTCACCCATGTATAATTAGTCCATACTGACACACCATCTTCATAAATTTGTTCCACTTGTTATTCTTCCACAATTGAATGAGCATGAATACTGTAGCTCTTACACACACTCTCAGCTTCCTTTATTTACTAATTTCACTTTAATCTTCCACCTTTTAATCAATATAAAATAATTTAAATTGGGAGCCCACATCCATTTGGCTCCATCTTGGACCACCAACCCCGGAAGAACTTACTACTCTTCAAAACCTTCCAATCTTATTTCAAATTTAAAAATGTTCTATTCCAAGTCCAAAGAGAAAACAAACTATATATAAATAAAACGAAAATGAATTGTTGGCTATAGACTAGGGAGAGAGTAAAAATGAAATGTAGGTTCAATATAAGTATTTAAATATAGCCAATTGAATATGAATAATGTTTTTATAATGAATTAAATGTCTATTTCCTTCTGTCAAAAATTAAAAATCGCGCTCGTTTTTTCTTCCTTCAAAATCACGAGGTTCACTACTCACTCGTTTGATAGCACTGCCCATGCGTTAAAACAAAGATGGCCGACCTTCAAAAATAAACACAAAGTCGATCACACTTCTTAAAAGGATAATTAATATGCTTAATAAAAGGTAAGTGTTCTTCCTTAAATCAAAATTCCTTATTTAAATTATTTAAAACAATGTTTTACGTTGTTCCCTCCGTCCTTTTACTTAATTTAATATATGTAAACATTGTCATTAGTCAGGCTGGGAANCGCAAATTAAATGGGAAAATAAACTAGAAATAGTTCACAAAAGTAGAAAAAAATAGGGAAATACGAGGTAGGGTGGCAAATAATATCACAGTAACAATAATAGAAACACGCATAAAGCCATGTGCACTACCATGTAATTATTGGCTGAGGTGGTAAGGATACATCAGGTGCCACCGTCTTGAAATCAACTACTCTAGATGGCGCTTTCAAGCTACTTTTTAACGTTTTACACTTGTTGGTCAACATTTCCTAAGCTTTTTCTCACCTCTTTAGCAACTCGGTGAACTGCATGAGCGACACATCTTACGCGAATCATTTTAGAATATAATGCTTTAATTACAGTTGCTGCTTTGAAAATATAAAGCGCAGAATCACTAACAAAATGAAAAACATTATCGTGCTTAATACCATCATGCCAAAGCAGAAACATGGATTTATCTCAAACTTGCTGATTGTGGAGTGGTTGGTTTTATCCAAGATTTCTGTATTCAAGAGAAATTTTTGAACAACAGTTTTCAATTCAAGAGTTCCAATAACGAAGATACCTACATATCGGCCTTCAACATTTATTGTCTCATCAATTGACACCCAGATTTTTTTTTTTTTCGCACACACTGCTTCGTATTTTATCTAAAGGTTTCTCTTAGCACAAGATCACATAGATTTTATGCAGAGTAGAGTCATCTGGTATAGAATTATTCACGTGTCTTTCTAAACACTCACGAAATTAAGGATGATTTACTTTTCCGAGTGGAATATTAGCTGACAACAATACTTCGCACAACTCTTGATTAAAAGGAGATGATTTGGTTTTAGAAGTAGTTTGGAGCAGCAATCTTTAGGTTAATTTTCTTGTTGCTGTCCGTTCTAAAGCACTCTTGTGTTTCTCATGACTGATATGCTGAGTAACAGAAAACCTTCTTTCTGTCGAAATTGTCGACTCGCACAATTTCACCAAACTCGTAAATGGTAGGATTAAGATGGTTTGATTTTTGGCATCCTGCTCACTTATAAATACATACAGATATGAAAGAACAACAGGCTTAACATGAAACTCTTGGGGGTTGCGCAATGGAAAAAAAAGGTACACATGAACGTTGTCACTGCTAGGGGAGTATCCCTCCCTCTCCTCTCTTCCGCCCCTGCTTGTGTGGCCGACCACCATGTTAAAACTCACCAGCAGTAGTAAGTCAACATAGCTTTAGAGACACGATTTAAACTGACACTAATCTACTCAACTAATAGCCACATTATAAACAATTGTGACTGTACCACTGAGGTAAGCAAAGCCGTATATTCCTTAAATTCCAAGCTAGCCAGTTGTCCAGCACTGGGATTTTCCATTTAAACATAAACAAAATAAGAATCTAATAATATATGTACTTTCCCTTCCTAATTTCTGTCGTATTTAGTACTGCTCTGTCAGAAAACATTAGGCTACGCTCATTGTTTCATGTCCGGCCGTACTAATAATTACAAGAAAAAATTAATGCTTTAAGTAAATTCAAATAACGTATATGTGAATATGTGCATTACCCTTTGTGAGTTACTATTTTATGTAATAATTATAAATATGATATAAAATACACGTAAGAGTAAAAACAGTAAAAAAAAATGCCTCAAAAATACTGCAAAAATGCCAAAAAATGCTATAAACTAAAAAAAACCTAAAAATTCAAAAATATGACAGTAAAAGTAATGTTTTCGATATCAGAGTGTCATTAAATGTGTTTATATACAAATTAGCATTGCAATTGACTTCACAGAAAAAAGATGCAATGTCATCAACTTCTGGGCCCTGATTATGACACTGGTCAATTTTGAACTGACAATTAGACCTAGCATGAGGCCTACTCCAACCTGTACATAACGCGCTTTGAGATGTCTGATGAATGAGTCCTGACGAGTGCTGAGGTTTTGGTCCTTGACTGGATTGGAGCTTTATCTTGAATTTATTTTATTCTGTTGGTATGGTCGAACTACATTGATGAGTTTAGGGTTGTCGTTGGCATTGGCCGGTGCAGTGGCTGCTGCAGGGATCTTGTAGCAAGTGGAGCTGAAGTTACCCTCTTCATTACTGATCTTGTCGTAAACCATGTCTGACGAGATGTTGTGATAAAAGTGTGACTTGAGGACGTCATCCAGGAATGTTCCAAAGCTACAAGTGGAGGCAAGATGACGTAAATATAGGCTTAAGGCTGCGTAGGACTCTCCCGTACGCTTTTTGCGGGAACCAGTGGCAGCTCGTGTATAGGCACTGCGGAACTGAAGTACCTCATATTTTCACTTGATATTATCGATAACATTTAATATAATGAGTCCTTTTTTCTTCAATTCTTTATTTATTTTTGTAGTACAATATATATTCTTTAAGCTTAGTGTTAGAACTTCAGTAGCCATCCCCCAGTTTATGAAAAAGATACGAAAATCTTTGTATAGAATTATGTGCTTCACAGTGCCAGCGACGTGGTGTTTGACTGTTGTGCGCATGCGCACATAGGAGGGGGCTGGGGAGGAAGGTGGGACTGTCAGGTAGAGAGAGCCCTGTTGCTCTCGCAGTGCCAGCTCTGGTGTGATGATGGAAGGAAGTTTTTTGTTTTACTCAGCGTGTGTTGTCCTTAAAAACCGTGTACCATATTCTTGAATGTGATAAAATGTAGAAGAGTGTAGAGTTATATTATTATTCTGCTTCCAGCATTCTATTTTATTCATTTTTTTAGGTTCTTTTATTTAACAGAAAACTTTAACCATGGACTTGCATCCCCAAGAAATAAGTTCTGTGACTTTAAGTGAGCTTCAACAGCTTAAGTTTTCACAGCTATCTCTCCATTAGAAAGTTACAGTTAAGAAAAGAGGTCGTTCAACACCTAATATTCTAATATCTCAGCCAGGCAAAAGCAACAACAAGAAATATATTCGTAGCTTTAATTCTGAATGATACCAACGGAAAAGTTGGCTTTGCAGCCGTGAAGTAAAAAATGCGATATTTTGATTCCCGTGTTTGCTGTTTGGAGGTGATGTACCGTGCACAAAAGATGGTTTTAGAAATATAAACAAAATGAAAGAAACAAATGAAAAGCATGAGAAGTCAAAGAAGTGCGTTGATAATGTTGTTTCACTATCACTTTTAGGAATTGTAAGTATTAAGGACCAATTTAGTGAGGCATTCTGATTTTCAATCAATCAGCATAATATAAAAGTTTAAAAGAACCGTGAAATTTTGTCCAAAATAATAGACTGCATTTACTTTTGTGGAAACTTTGAAACTCCCTTACGTAGACATGATGAAAAAGACAATTCAGTAAATCCAAGGGTACTTAGAGGATTAGTAAATTTTTCATCTAAATTAGATTCATATTTTAAGAATCACTTAGAAACCAGTGCAGTCCTCAAAGGTGTTTCTAAGACCATTCAGAATGAGATACTTGACTTCCTGCTACAAATATACCATGAGGAAATAAAGACGGAAATTAGAAAAGCTTCCTTTGTAGCTGTCATGGCTGATGACACAACAGATGTTTCGGAACACACTCAAATGGTCCTTGTTCTACGGTACGTATTGAATGGAGAAATATTTGAGCGTTTTGTGCGATTCTTTATTCCAGAAACTCAAACTGCAGATGACATATCAAAATGTATTTTAGAACAATTGGACATCATTCTTTAAAGAAATGGACAAAAAATAATAGCTCAGACATTTGATGGTGCAAATATCATTAAAAGCAAAAAAATCAGGTGTTCAAGCAAAAATAAAAGCAGTTTATAGTAATGCACATTTCATTCACTGTTATGCACATCAAATTAATTTAATATTGAGAAATGCAGCAAGTATTACACGAAACGCAATAATTTTTTTCTCTAACATTCTGGCTATTCCAACATTCTTATCAAGATCACCACAACGTGTGTCCATTCTCAAGAAACATATGGACGGCAGCATTCCATGTCCATCCTCTACAAGGTGGAATTTCAACATACTGATCATAAACAAAGTTCATGAAAATTTGAAACCTTTAAAAAACGGCCTTACTGAAATCCAGTCAACATCAAATACAGATCAAACCATTGCAGAAGACACAAGAATTTTAAAATACCTGAATGGTGATAATTTCAAGTTTTGGTTAGAGTTTTTTCATCAGATTATGCTGCATATAGAAATAATTTACAACCAAATACAATCTCTAGAAATTAGTGTGTTAAAATTAATGAATATATAACAAATTTCAAAATTGCTATTTTAGAATTGAGAAACTCTAAGTACTGTGAGATCCTTCAAAGACACTCATGGCAGAAGCTAAGGAAGTGTATGACTATATATGTGTTGATTTAATAGACAGATATTCTTCCACTAAACACTTAGTAGCTCCTAAATTGTTCAACAAGAATTGCCTCGCTAGATTTAAGAATGAACATCCCACAAAAAAGATAGTAATGACTACTGAAGCTTATCCCATGATTGACAAAGAAAAGCTTGAAACTGAACTAAAAGTATTCTATTGTAGGACTGATATTCAAGAATATTGCAAATTAATTGAGCTGCTGAAATTTATCTTGGAAAATAATATAGATGATGTTTTAGTGAAATTACGAAACTGATAAAAATTCTCTTGACAATTCTTATGGCTAAATCAGAGGTAGAGTGCTGCTTTTCAACATTGAAAAGAATAAAAACTTTTTTAAGAAGCACTATGAACTCGAAATGACCAAATGCGCTTTTAGTACTTTTAACAGAGAAAAATTTCTTCAATTGTCATCCAGAGATCAAGGAGAAAATTATTGAACTTTTTGCGCAAATTAAAACAAGAAGAATAGATTTCATTTTTAAATGAATAGATCAAGCTTGAACTGTAAAATGTTGTTGTTTTTGTTAAGATTTTATCAAGTTCCTGAATAAATTTTCTTTTTATACATGTTTTTTTTCTTTTACAGTGTTTTAAAAAAATTCTGGAGAAGCACCCCCACTAACTTTAGCTACGAGTCGCCACTGGCGAGAACTAAAAGCAGAACGCTCTTCGTACACTGATTTTGTGGGAGCGTAGTGAGTTTCGAGGAGCGTCTTTAGTTGGGCGAAAGTCTTAGTTCCCGGCACGACTGGCGAATAGAGATCTGTTAATACCTGTTAGGCGACTGGGATAATGCATCCTATGAACTAAGCGACTCTTACATCAGCTGCAATTGTTTCAGTGGTGCAGAAAGTTTCAAATCTGGCAAAATATGACTTGATGTCCTCAAGAATAGAGGCAAAAGTGGAAAACTTCGGCATGTTGAGACTGTTGGCGTACGAAAATTGCGCACACGAAAGCTACACACGATACGAGACACAAGAGAAACTCAGGGTTCTTTAAATAAAAACAATAATCCCTGTTCGCCAGTTGTTGTAACTTAACTATAGTTTTGGATAGAGGAAGTTATTTTTTTATTAATATATTCAAACGTGATGGTAATTGATATAATATGCTATTAGAATACGAGCACAGCCTAGTGCCACCATTACATTGTCGAGAACACAGGAAACGGAAGAGAGACAAAAGAATAACAAAACCCACAGCCTTCTGGCTGACTATGTAACAAGCCTACGTGCAGATATCTTGCACTTCTATTCACGGATGATCGTTATAATTTACTGCCGCCATATTTAAAAACACATTTCAAAGAAGTATAAATGCGTTCCATCAATACCCAAACCAGTTTTGTTTGTTTCGATTATTTGGAACAGTTCTGCCCCTTTGATAAACAGGAATGGATTGTGTTGGGTACGGATGGAACAACATTTTCTCTTCATGACGAAATAAACGTATTTCATTTTCTATTCCTTTCGGGTATGTTTTTAAATATGGTGATAATAAATAATTCCGAGCATCGGTGGATGGAAATGCACAATAACTGCGCATGCGCATCCCTAACTTTACATAGGATAAGAAAAACTGCTACTGTTATGGGGCAGGAGCCCTCTGCTACTGCTTTACTACTGGACATGTTGCTTTTACCTGCTTCTTTTTGTCACAGTTACTATATTTGAACCAACTCCCAGCCTATTTTTTTTAGTGCTACATCTTACTTCCCACCCGGGACTATGCGCATATGTATTAGTTACGCTAATTCGTTATGGAGAGGGGTGGTTGATTTTAGAGGGAGTGCACTCACATTTGTGTGAAGTAGAGTATAAAACATTTAGGAAAAGCACTTAGTGCGCCTACCTTGGATCGAACCTCGCTCTCACACTCCATCAATGTTTTTTAAGCACCACGTTTTACCACCAGCTCAGGTTATACGCGTAAATACTAATCAAGCTATTATTCTAGGTTTAAGGAAGGTTGAAGCTTAGATGTAATGACTGTAGCTGAATTAAATATTTAATTCCGATGAATTTGAAAATGTTATTTTGCACGGCCCCGGAAAAAAATACATAAATATTTTTTTTACTGCTACACTGTAATCTTAAAACAACTGTCCTAATTTACTCTTCTTACCACTAGCTACTTTGGAAACTTAGGTTAATGCCTGTTCTATTGGCTTGACAGCAACACGCCCTCCACTAGAGTTCACTTTCTTCATAATTCATAATTTGGTTATTAGATGTTGATCATGAACGACCTGATTTTAAACCTATGGAACTAGTTTGAGAATTTTGTCAAATATTTGAATATAGTTATTTCATAGCCGAATTGACATCGCATTCTTACCTCGAAATCACTGTATTTGAAAACATTAACAGATATAACTGTCTCTGATACAAGTCCGTTCGCCACCTATGTTAAACATAGACTCCGAGATATAGTTACAAGATATATTGCCATGTAATGTTATTAATTTTATTTCAGTATTTAATATGGAAGGTATTATATGTATTCTTTGTAAGGCAATTGAGAAAATGATTCCAATTTTTTGGTTTTAATTGTAATTAATCGTTTTAGTTTGGGCGTAGTCGCCTAACTCCTTTTATTGCTCATATTTTGTTTATGTAGTTTACAAGTAAAGGACTCTTTCGCTCACCTTTGAACTAATGGTAGGTAATTTTCTTTTTTTCAATATACACATTTTATATTCTGTAGGTTGGTGTTTGTTTCGTGGGTGTCCGTCTCAACTCAGCTGATAAGTAGTAATTCTATAAAACCAAATATGAATACGGCTAGGGTAAGAAATATATTTTACAATAATTGTCGGGTCTTTTAAAATCTATTTAACATTAGTCATATTTTGTATTAGATACAAATGTATCTGTTTAAATTTGTTTGTCTTCTAATCAAAAGACTTTGCTTATTTAGACTCGTGAAATACTTTAATGGCTGAAGACCATTTTTTTTTTGGGTTGTGAAAATTGTATTTAAATTATTAACTTCTTGTTTTACGCGCAGTTCAAGGGTTTATTTAGGATTTCAACATTTTCTTTTCTTTAGGTTTCATACCCGCCTCGGTGTTGTAGTTGGCTAACGCGCTAGTCGTGTTGAGCTCCACTTCTGAGGACGGGGAGATCGAGGCTCGAATCTCGGTCGGGTGAACTGGGGGTGGTTTTTCCTAAATGGTTTTCCACTTTTCCTCCACGCAAATGTGGGTTCACTTTCTCTAATAAACCTTCCCAATTCCTAATCCATTAGCGTAAATAGTACTTAAAGCGTATAACCTGAACGGGTAGTAAAACGTGGTGCTAAATTTTTAAAAAAATTTTAGATTTACCTGATTACCAAACTCTTTCTTCACCTCTGACAAGACATCTTGTGAATGTGGGGAATGCCAGGCCTCCACCGTGGTTCGGATTCCACGTTAAACTGTAGGTCCTCCATTTCATCTCACAATCACCCTACCATTACACATTAGCGTAAGTGTGTATAACGCGAACGGGTAGTAAGACGCGGTGTTAATAATAATTTTAAATTTAGGTTTCATTTTTATATAAGCATAGGAATTTACCACTCGCTTCAGTGGTCGTATGGCTCAAGGCGCTACTCTTGTCTTAGACTAGACTGCCATAATGGGGAAAGTGAGGTTCGAATCTCAGTCGGGTGTACTGAGCGTAGTTTTTTACCACTCTCCCTCCACGCACATTTGGGTACAATTGCTATAAATATAAACTAGATCATCCCTAAAACCATAGTAGTCCTAAAACCCAAACGAATAGTAAGACGCAGTGCTAGCAAAAATCATTTGAATTTCCAGACTGAAAATATTGAAGTCTTGCCATAACAAACCAGGTTCTTTGAAACTTACAAACTATGTAGATTTTCTAATTTCGGAACTAAAAATTGGCTGGAAGGGCATACAACCCATTGTTTCTTTCCCCATAGTTGAAAGCCCTTCCACGCATAGTTCTTATATAAAAATGTTCGTCTGGTGGTTTTACACCCTTTTGATTTTACAGACCTTTAAAGTTAGCAAAGTTTCACATTATTATGGCTAAATTTAAGCCCATTAAAGTTAATTTAGGTACATTGACCTAAGTCTAATCTTACATGTAGGCTTAGGTACATTTTATGAAAGATTAGGATATCTACTACCAAAATTTTCTATTTTTAATAGAAACCATGAGGTAGCCTTTCTTCAAAACTGTTGCCGTGCTCCTTTTTTTTGCTATCTGTGGTGAAGAAAAATGAGTGTAAATCCAAAATAGTGACACACAAATAACAAAAATAGTTTCGAGCCGGCCATTTATGGTAAAATTATTAAGAAATAACTAAACATGGTCAAGCGACTATTTAATATAAAATTTGGTGATTTCACATTGAATGACTTTTAGGCTAGCCCACACCTCGGGCCATGTACGTGCCCTTGGAAGCTAAGCGTACTTAAAACTTGCATTGACCTTGACTTACAGGTTGGAAGTCATTAATATACAAACCAACAGTTAAAATGTAGTGTTTTATTTGTTCATACAGAAAGTATGTTAATCAGTTAAATTTATTTTTCTACCATTAAAGTCTTTGTTTTAAAAGAAATTTATTTTCATTTTAAAGCTCACTATTAAAACTAGATATAAAAGAATAAAACTTTATTGTTATAAGTAAATTAGTAATCTCATAGGCCTACTTGAATAATTGCTGTTAGTAGCGGATATATGCAGAAATGTTTTAAAAATTAGTTGGTATCCCTTCCTTCTTGGCCGCAAATTTGTTATTTGTGAGTTGTATAGTGGCTAGGATGCAGAATGTCTCCCATCAAAAGATTTTAATTAATTTATTTTTAAATCAATCCTGATAGGCCTATTTATCAGAAAATACTGTTACTTACCTTAAAACAAAATTGATAGTAAATTAGTTTGTAATAATAATAATAATAATACTTAGCACCACGTCTTACTGCTACTTATACGCTTTAAGAAGATTCGAACCTTGATCTCCCCGTCCTCAGCAGTCGAGCTCAACACGACAAGCGCATTAGCCAACTACGCCACCGAGGCGGGTAATTAGTTTGTAAACTTCCTCAATTATTTGTGGATTTTCATAAATGGTTTTCCACTCTTACTCCACAAAAAATTAGGTGCAGTTCCTCTAAATTCAACCTTTCTCATCGCTAAACACATTAGCGTAGTTAGTATATATAGGCTTATAACGCGAACGAGTAGTAACTTTAAGAGGTATAACGCGGAGCTAAAAATTATAAGTATTTAGCACTAGATATACAGTATAGATATTAAAATTATCTCTTTGAAAAACAATAAAAATCCTTTTTACTGTTGCTTATTGCCGGTTACTAATTTTATATATTATTTTAAAACTGTTGTCAAATTTCAAGTTTTAATAACGGCCACTAATGAAATTTTACTCAATGGTTTTTAACTCTTTCTTCATGGAAAAACGGCTATATTTTCTCTAAATTATACCCTCCTAACCTCGCATCTATTAATATGAAAATAAGATAATTCATACGTGTGGACCAGAGCTCACTGTTCTTTAATGTTGCAGCCAGTGTTGCATAATTAATTATGACTGTTCAATTCGTGATATTCTTTTATAAGGTCATCATGAGTTGGAGTTATTCTCACCTACATTTTTACTTCAGCAAAACATACAAAAATATGTCAAGTGTGTGGTAAAGCTGACGGGTTGGGGGAAAAAATTAAATGAGTGTAAACAAGGACAATCATGTATTGAATTAACTGTGTTGTCACTTAGCCCACTCTTAACTGGATGATATCAAAGTTTGTCGAGCAGTTGGTCCTCTCGTGTCGATCGCTTGGTTGTCTATCACTTTGTACTCCTATACATGAGCTTGTCTAGCAGTTGGTCCAAGTCGTGTCGGCCACTTGACCCACCCAGCCTTCCAAATAATTGTTTTCATTTGGTCGACCGGTTTGTTGTCTATCACGGCACCATACAAACTGCTAGACAAGCTCAAGTATAGGAGTACAAAGTGATAGACAGCCAAGCGGTTGACACGAGGGGACAGACATCGAGATGAATCCAGTTAAGAGTGGCTCAAGTGACATACAAGTTATTTCAAAACTAACAAAGTTATAAACATGGGCTTAGAAAGTTGGGTATTATGATGGTCTGGATCCTCCTAGAAATTGCTGCCCTCCCGACACCCAAGATTTAACTAGCCCAAAAAGGGTAAGGTCCACTTATATGTGTATAAACTTAAACCATCGTGTTTTTAATTTTAATAATTTACTTACACATTGCAGTCTTTAAAATAAATTTTCTAACACTAGTTTAGTTATCATTTCGAATAAATAATAGGTTTTGATACATACAATATGGTATCTGAAAATAAAGAATGTTTCTCTGAATGAAACGAGTTATCAGATCTGAGGAAAGAAGACAACCATTTTGTTATAAATTGTAAAATCATACTTTAAGAACTAACAAGATGAAATACCATATTATATAAAAGAGCAACTGCCAGAAACTAAGTTGGTAGCTTATGATCAGGGTTCGATTCTGGTCAGGTACAATGAGGGTGATTTTTCTTAAAATTATTATTATTATTATTATTATTATTAGCACCGCGTCTTACTACCCGTTCGGGTTATACGCACTTATGCTAATGTGTAATGGTAGGGTGATTGTGAGATGAAATGAAGGACCTACAGTTTAACGTGGAATCCGAACCACGGTGGAGGCCTGGCATTCCCCACATTTTCTTAAAAGGTTTTCCACTCTGCCACCACGCAAATTCAGGTGCACTATATATAAATTTAATCTTCCCCATTCTCAACACATTAACGTAATTAGTAAATAAGCGTATAACCCGAACAGGTGGTAAGACACAGTGCTACAAAAAAAATCTAATTGCACTAATGGATTAAAGAATAAATGTTGTTATTATCATTCCTCTTGTTCTGTTTCTATATAACCCGCTTCAGGGGTAGCATGTTCTAAGGCATCTCACTCGCAATAGACTAGACTGCCGATGACAGGAAGATCGGGGTTAGAATCTCGGTCGGGTGTACTGAGGGTAGTTTTTCATAAATGGTCTTCACTCTCCCACCATGCAAATAAGGGTAGCCTACACCTAGTAAACAGTGTTATTTAGGAGGTCAGACAATACTTAGACCTAGCAAACAGTGTTAGTTAGGATTTGAATAAACTGTGTTGTCACTTAGCCCACTCTTAGCTGGATGATATAAAATTTTGTCGAGCAGTTGGTCCTCTCGTGTCGACCACTTGGTTGTCTATCACTTTGTACTCCTATACTTGAGCTTGTCTAGCAGTTGGTCCAAGTCGTGTCGGCCACTTGACCCACCCCGCCTTCCAAATAATTGTTTTCATTTTGTCTACCGGTTGGTTGTCTATCACATGGTCCAGCTCATTTCGATCACTTGGTTCGTGTCGTTTCTTCGTGTCTAGCAGTTTGCTGTCTACCACTTTGTCCTCTCGTGTCGACGACTTTGTTGTCTATCACATGGTCCAGCTCGTGTCGATCACTTAGTCCATGTCACTTCTTCGTGTCTAGCAGTTGGCTGTCTACCACTTTGTCCTCTCGTGTCGACCACTTTGTCGTCTATCACTTTGTCTGCTCCCGTGTTATTTGAAAAAGAACCTGTGTCTACTAGTTCCACTATGCTCTTTACGAAAGGCTTGATAAGGTTTTGAGTGATGGCATGGACTTCGCCAGCTTGAGCAACTTGGTAACTAAGTAGGACGCCATCAAAACCTTTTCTTTAACAGATTTTGAGTGAGGGGATATCATTTTTTGGGCTTTTGTGTAAGTTCATTGTATTTCCTTCTGAAGTGATCAGTCAGTTTGCCCTTGCATTCTATATGGGCTCCCCTCAAAACGATGGCACATTTTTGCTGGCAAGATTGCACTTCTAGCGACACTTTGACACGGATTATGCTCTGTGGTTTGTTGTCACCAGTCTCAATTAACCCAATATCTAAGTAGTAATTGTGTTACTCCCTTTTCACTATTAATTTCCCTGTGGCATTGTCTCCGAAGAACTAGCACCAAGCAGTTGTTTAAACACTTCAGGAGGTTTGGGCTATTGCTGATTCGTCCATAAACTCTTCAACCTGTCCAGAAATTCTAGCACTAGCAACTTCTCTATCTTCTTCCACATTACAATTGAAAAATATTATTTGTACAATCAGCTTGGGGAAAAAAATAAATGATGATAATATTAAATAATAAATAATAATAATAATAATAAATGGCTCTCAAACTTGATTCCTTGATTCTTACTGGTATCAAAAGAATCTAAAATCAATCTTAATATTACGATTCTCGCTACTCGATTCTTAGTTCTCAATTAAACTGGCCACTAAAAAAACCGGGTAATAATCGATTTTCTCCCATGTTAATTTAGTAGCCGTTTCACTTAAATACCGGTAAATTTGGTAATACCGTAATGGCCCGAATATACGGGGCTCCTAGGGGGTGGCCCCTAAAATGTCCTCTTTTTTTGACATTTTGGTCCCTAGTCCCTTTTCCTTGATAAAAATTACTAATAAACCGATGAAAAATACTATAAATGTTTACAAAAAAAAAAAGGTTGATGTAAGTTGCTTGGCATTTGTTAACTTATATTTCTTACAATAATTCATCTAACATCTGAACGTGTATTGTTCAACCATATTCATGTTTGAATATGATTAATTTTGGTGCCAATTTATTTAAATTATTGCGCCCAATAAAGTACACTGAGGGGACATTTGAACATCACTTGTGCTTCAATCAAAAGAGGGTTTTCAACATCAGGTCTAGTGCTAACATGGTATAAAGCAGTAATGAATGAACGTGGAATCAATGCTAGGCTAAACATTTTGTCTGGAATTAAGAGATACTCAAAAATTATTTAGTACCCATTACTAGTTTACTCTTACCCGCCTTGGTGGCATAGTTGGCTAACGCGCTTGTCGTGTTGAGCTCGACTGCTGAGGACGGGGAGATCGAGGTTAGAATCTCGGTCGCGTGAACTGGGGGTGGTTTTACACTCTCCCTCCACGCTAATGTGGGTTCACTTCCTCTAACTCAACCTTCCCAATTCCCAATCCCCGATCCATTAGCGTAATTAGTACATAAGCGTATAACCCGAACGGGTAGTAAGACGTGGTGCTAAATATTATTATTATTAGTTTATTCTTGGTTATGGACAGAAATGTCTACATAGCTATAAGACTTTCTTAGAACAAGACAAGATTAATAAATAGAGACTTAGGAAAGATATCGTGAGAAAAGAAGTATAAAAGGTAGTACTAAAGCAGAGGGCTGAAGAAGCACATGCTTCGGAAAAACTATCCAAAGACCTTATAGAAAAGAAAGAAGAAAAATGCTGCTGATAATTTTTTTGGTGGAGCTACTAAGCTTCAGCAGTTAAACAGAAGAACTATTAAGAATTGAACCTTGTACAAGGGATGTTTTATGGTGTTGAGGCTTTAAGGACAAATGAACAAGTAGTTTCAATTTAAAGAGCGATTGAAAATAAATCTTCAAAAATATCAACATACTTCAATAAACAACCTAAAAATTAAGAAACAAATTTTTTTTTTTAAACTTACGCTATGTATAGATTTGAATGATACATTAATATACATTGTAATTAATGTGCAGCATTTAATCTGTTTTAATTTTCACCTTTGCTACCACTGCTAACATCCTTTATAGCTTTTTATTACCAAATTATTTTTTTACACAAATATTGGCTGGCTCTTTTTTGATTTACACTTTGTAAAAATGTTCACTTTATCAGTAAATTTAAAACATTGCCATAAGTTTTATTGTTACTTAATATACACTATTTAAAATCTGTTATATTTATGGTAATTGTTACTTTCATTAAGTTAGGCAGTACTAAATAATATTTATAGTCGTCTGTAATCTAATATGAGTATTCCTATTTGTTACCAAGCAAAAGTTTATTGGAATAAAATACAAATGTAACCCATTCCCCATCCAGGGGTTTATCTGAAATGTTTTATACTATAGGGTCAACTTATTTATTTTATAATAATAGTGAAAATTAACAAAAGTCCAACAAATTATACTTTTGGTGTGAAATCTTATGATAACAAGGACTTAATCGTAAGCCATACACACTTTTTTTTTACTTAGAACTTTAAAACACAATTTAATGTGACCTTATGATCATGTATCATGCATTTCAGATGTTCTTTTAACTGGAACCCGCCTCGGTGGCGTAGTTGGCTAACGCGCTAGTCGTGTTGAGCTCGACTGCTGAGGACGGGGAGATCGAGGTTCGAATCTCGGTCGGGTGAACTGGGGGTAGTTTTTCCTAAATGGTTTTCCACTCTCCCTCCACGCAAATGCGGGTTCACTTCCTCTAATTCAACCTTCCCAATTCCTAATCCATTAGAGTAATTAGTACTTAAAGCGTATAACCCGAACGGGTAGTAAGACGTGGTGCTAAAAAAAAAATTAACTGGAAAATAATAATAATAACCAAAATCTGATTTTCCCGATTATTTTTTTTTTAACGTGCAAACATTTTGGTCCCTAAAGTCCAATTTTTAAGGAGATTAAAGTGCTAAAAGCCCTGGAATATAATACGATCCTAACATTTTGAGGTGTTCCACACAAAAAATAAATGCTCTCGAATATAATACAACCTGATATGAGTGTCAAGAGGTAAAAAAAAATTTTTTTTAAGTAAAAGTTAGACTGTCATTATATAAATGAATTGATTCCAAACAATTGAAGGGCAATTTTCAATAATATACCGATATATCTATCATTAATTGATATATCACTTGTATATCGAAAGCAATGATATTCCTATCAAATTAAAATGGCTGCTCTTCTGTTATTATGTTTGATCATTTTTCACTTTTTAATGTTTTATTTAACTCTTCGTGGAGCATTTGGAGATACTTCACATAGTACACTTTGCTTTGGGAACCACTCGGATTATTTTATCTGTAAAGTAAGTCTGATATACCTACAGGATTGGGTTACTAACTTAACAGCAAATAAATTTAATTTAGGTCCTAAATAGTATTTGTTTTCTACATAAAATTGATAGCAATCATTTATAAACTATTTTATCATTCTATCATTGTTTTTCTTTATTAGATATTGTAATTATTCTTTCCTTATTATATTCAATTTAAAATATTTTTCACTTTATCTCGAATAATTGCTGAAAGCTATTTGCTTGATTGGTTAAATCATTGAGTATATATTGCAAATTAAATTAAACCAAAAAAAAACCCATTATAATCCACCCGAGTTGGGTGGACTTTTTATTTTTTTTAACTCTGGGTTCACTGCTGATTAAGGCTAACCAATAGTTTATTATGTGAAATCCATGTCTGACAATCTTTGTTTTAGAGATCTATCCTGTTAGCTCAATCGTATTCAAGGAAACTGACCACTTCTAAGGTCATCACCTCCCAGGTCAACCAAGATGACGAATGGTACAAAGCTAAGCTTGGGAGAATTAAGAGAAAGCAGGAGAAGTTCCAGGTAAGATCTTTTCTTAGATTTATACAAATATAACTTACAAAAATATGTCAAATTTCTTGTGCCTACTCTCTCCATTAAACACACTTTTCTTTGGGCCAAAAATCATATCCCTTTCTAGTATATTGGCATTAATGGTTCAGTCTACTTGTACCCAGCTCCTTACAATTACATTTCATAGCTGCTCTTGTATTCGGTATTAAATATTTTAAAGACGTTTTAGGCTACTTAACATGGCTTACACCCGCCTTGGTGGCGTAGTTAGCTAAAACACTAGTTTTGTGTTGAGCTAGACTGCCGAGGACAGGGATATCAAGGTTCAAATATCGGTCGGCTGAACTGGGGGTGGTTTTTTACTAAAGGGTTTTCCACTCTCCCTCTATGCAAATATGGGCTCACTTCCTTTAAGGGTGACCTGGGGATCTAGAGGTAAGGTGTCAGACTTCTGTGCTGGCGGCCGGGGTTCAATCCTCGGTCCCGGCACAGATTTATCTGATTACCAAACCCTTCCTTCACCTCTGACAAGACATCTTGTGAATGTGGGGAATGCCAGGCCTCCACCGTGGTTCGGATTCCACGTTAAACTGTAGGTCCTCCATTTCATCTCACAATCACCCTACCATAACACATTAGCGTAAGTGCGTATAACCCGAACAGGTAGTAAGACGCGGTGCTAATAATAGTTATAATAACTTCCTTTAAATTCAACATTCCCAATTCCTAACCCATTAGCGTAATTAGTACTTAAGTGTATAACCCGAATGGGTAGTAAGATGTGGTGGCAAAAAAAAAAAACTTGAAAAACTAGGGAATTATATTGGTCAAAATGAAGACACCGTATTTATGGTTAGACACTAACTACTATTATTATCAGCACAAGTTATGTTTGTATTTAATCTTGTCGTTGCTGATTTGACTGAGGACACCCATAAGTTCATTTATTTTGTTTGTTTCTTTTTATTTATTTCTCAGCAAGATGATGGTCTCCCTGTGCATCTCAAAGGTGGCCTATTCGACAAGTTTCTTTACCAGACAACTCTCGGACTATGTGTTATTGGACTAGGTATGGTTCTGCACACTTTCTACGGGATGGCTGTTCCCAAAAAATAACTTTCGCCGTGTATCAGATTAATTGTAAATATGTAGCATAAACTCTTGAGTATGTCTTTAAAGCGAACCACAGATTTGGTTTTGTCTAAATGTAATACTGAAACTGTTCAATCTTTAGCCAATAAAACAAACTGTGAAAATTACATTTGTGATTGTTATACTTTTCTTGATAAAAGGTTCCAGTCTATTCACACCAAAAATTTAAGTAAAAGTTTATTTTTAGTTGTGAAGGGAGTGGTAAAATAAGGTAAGGATGTGTAAAGTAGTGACTTTAAATGGTTCATTGCTCCTATGCAGATGATTTAGCTTTGTTTGGCAATAGTAAGGAAGTTGTTTCAAGAAATGTAATTTTACAAGAGGCTAGCAAGGAAATATGATAACAAGTGAATGCTGAAAAGACTAGTATATTATTTCAAACAACATGGGATATTACCCGCCTCGGTGGCGCAGTTGGCCAACGCGCTTGTCAGGTTGAGCTTGGCTGCTGAGGAGGCGGAGATCGAGGTTCGAATCTCGGTCGGGTGAACTGGGGGTGGTTTTTCCTAAATGGTTTTCCACTCTCCCACACAAATGCGGGTTCACTTCCTCTAATTAAACCTTCCCAATCCATTAGCGTAATTAGTACTTAAAGCGTATAACCCGGACGGGTAGTAATATTATTATTAAACTTGGGTTATTGAGTTTTAATATTTAGGAACTAGTCTGATTATCATTAACAATATTAGCGTGGAAATTAAGGAAATGCATGCTATAACTCTGGTCAGTAAGTTATTGACATCTTACCAGTCTTCAAGGAATATTAAACTCAAAATATGTAAAATGGTAATTTTACCTATTTTTCTCTATGGGTGTGAAAGTATAGTAGCCCCATGACTTCTTTGGTGCTGACTGACAGCTCACAGCTGATGGATTTGAAAAGTTACCAGACCAATTTATGTATCCCTACGCCGAACCATATGATCTGCAAAAACGTGTGTTTAGCAGCTGTCACTTCTTAGTCAAAATGTAGGTATATATCTAAATGTTGACTGTCAGAAGTCAGCTGTGAACTTTCAGTCAGCACCAAAGAAGCCACGGGGCTGCTGTAGGTCTCTTACCTTGCAATATGGTGTACATTAACAAGGTGCTTATGAAGATTTGGCTCAACGAGGGATGAAGCTACTGGGAAGTGGAGGAGGCTACATAATAATGGGTTACATACCCTGTACTCTTCACCAGACAGAATAACCACTTAGATTAGGATGGGCAAGACATGCAGCGCAAATGGGAGAGTTCGGAACTTTGTTCAGGGTCCTGACTTGCAAACCCAATGGGAAGACCTAGACACAGATTGGAGTATAACATTAGAATTTACCTGAAAGAGATAGGGGGTAATGAGGTGGACTGGATAGAACTAGCTCAAGATAGGGACAGGTGGCATACTTTTGAGTTCCAAATGCCATAAAGTAAGTTGTAAGGTATGACAAATTAAGATTTATTTATATATATATATATTGGGTGAAACTTTATAATGTAAAATCATAATTATGTGTTTAGGCTAGCCAGGTCAGTTTAGACAAACACGGCCATTGTCCACCTTTGGTTTTCCTCTTACCCACCCTCCTATTTCTCTCTTAGTTCCCCTTGCAGTCTTTTGCCTTCATACTTAATATCCACCATTCCTCTTTGGAATTCCTTTTACATCCTCATTACGTGATCATACCATCGCAACCCACCTCCATTCCTAGTCCTGTTTATCCTTGAGACAGCAGTATGCTCCTAAAATCTTAATTCACATGAACATTTTAAGTACCTATTTTGAAATGTTTCACAACCCTATACAAAAATATTGTTCACCAATTTGTTAAAGTAGGATGGTACAAAATATCTAAACACAATAAAATTACAAAACAGCATATAATCAATTTTTTATTTTTATTATCATACAACATTGTTACTCTTAAGAGAAATCCTTTAGTTAAAAAGAAAGAAAAAAACTTCTATTATGCTTGATATTTATTTAACAGAGCAATAAATATGTCTTTGTACAATATTAACAAAATATTTACATACTTAAACATATAGTAAACCTACATTTTCTAAGTTCATAGAGCTTTTGAATGGTTATAGGATTACTGACATCAAGTCTTAAGTGTCATAGACAGTCAAGTTGAATGCAGTACTCACAGAGGCCAGGTATGACAGCTCTATTGAGCTGTAAAGCCATTTTGGATATTTTTGGGGTGATTTTTACAGATAAGATAAATTTTTATATACTTTCTTCAAACCATCACCTTTATTCCTCTGTGTGATCTATAAATAGCCAGTACGTTGAGCATATTAAAGAAAAAAATAAGAATTTCAACCTGCTCCTAAATTTATCTTGTCTTGAAAACCCTTCCTGGCATTAGTTTTTTTCAGTAATTTAGTTTTGGCTTGCCTTCTCACTCATAATAGGAAGAACCCCTTTGATATGACCATTTTTCATCAAAAATATAAAAATTCTGGCTGAGATATTTAACTAAACAAAAAGTGTTAGAATCATTGATTCTTCTAACATTCAATAAATTGGATGATTTTTCTTTACTAGGAAGGACACCTTAGTTTGAGCTATAACTAATAAGGTTTAAAACCAGAGCCGTGGAATCTTGAGTTGTAAACAATTTCGGGTGGAGTCGGTAAAAATGTACCAACTCTGGCTTCAATACAAAAACTTTAAAACAATATGTGGTAATATATCAATTAAACTTTGTACTTTTTTTAAATTTCTTAGACCAATATTTTATTATATTTGGAAGAAGGTATAGGAAAGGTGGATGGAAACATATAAAAGGGGGGACGAACACAGTATGGCCTTTACAATGAAAAGAAGAACACAGTTCACACTTTACACTGCTGCCAATGGACAAAGAGGTAATGGTTGCCTCTTAAAGAAAATTGATCGTCACCGCCCAATCCCCCGACCTAGGTTTCATTCTATCGGAACTCATCAGGGAGGATTGTGAAACGTGCAATGCAACTTCCTAAAAGAGACCAATATTTGTAATTTTGATTGACAAATGTATTAAATATTAATTAATATTGGCCATTTTTGATGGAGTTATAAGTAGAAAAATAGAGGTGTCGATGGCTTGGCATACCGACTCCATAGGTCTAGTTAAAATACCATTCAGAATCCAGATGTTTATTGCTGTTATTCTGCTTGAGAATAATTATCGGTAGGCTAAATGAAGGTAAAAAATTAAGTTGCCAAGTAAGTATGTTAAAAAATTACAACAGTATATCTAATAAATAATCATATCAAAGTTGAAACTGTAAACTTAATGCATCTATACAAAAGCACAAAATAGCCAATACAATTAATTTGATTAAAAAATATATCAAGGTTGACTAGAATTAATTTTTAGCTTTCAGGCCACACAAACCAGACCATAAAACAGAAATCCTTAAAGAATAAAATCAAGTTTAGTTTTAATGGTAGATAGTAGTTAAGTTTTACTGAAAACCATATTCTTGATTCTATATAAAAAAAAATTCTGAGTGAAATACAACATTTCTGTAAAGTAGTAATTAAGTTTGGCAAACTTATTTTAAAATATATAAAAAAACTGTGCAGACATGCTTTCATATTACATATAATTAAGGCTCACAATTAATTATTGGTGACCTGGCGGTCTATGGGTAAGGTGTCAGACTTTTGTGCTGGCGGCCGGGGTTCAATCCTTGGTCCCGGCACAGATTTATCTGATTACCAAACCCTTCCTTCACCTCTGACAAGACATCTATCCACCGTGGTTCGGATTCCACGTTAAACTGTAGGTCCTCCATTTCATCTCACAATCACCCTACCATTACACATTAGTGTATGTGCATATAACCCGAACGGGTAGTAAGACCTGGTGCTAATAATAATAATAAAAAGATCTAGGTTTGCAATAACACTTCCAGCAATATTTGACGGTTCATCTCATGACATGACCAAATATTTCACTGTGAAGGGCAGTTTTGTTAATAAGTTTGCAAATATATTTTTATAGCTTGCAAACCTCCAATTTTAATGTTTGTGTTTAAATAGAGGTAAATGAAGGTATATTCAATTTTTTGGGCATGAAAAAAAAATCTGTTTTATGAAAACCTGTCAGTTTATTCTATTAGATATAAGTGTGATTGATTGATACATGTATTTGAAAAATGTGTCCTGTGAGGTGATTATTATTATTATTATTATTATTATTATTATTAGCACCGCGTCTTACTACCCGTTCGGGTTATACGCACTTACACTAATGTGTAATGGTAGGGTGATTGTGAGATGAAATGGAGGACCTACAGTTTAACGTGGAATCCGAACCACGGTGGAAGCCTGGCATTCCCCACATTCACAAGATGTCTTGTCAGAGGTGAAGGAAGGGTTTGGTAATCAGATAAATCTGTACCGGGACCGAGGATTGAACCCCGGCCGCCAGCACAGGAGTCTGACACCTTACCCCTAGACCGCCAGGTCACCTCCAGTGAGGTGATTAAATTGATTGTCCTTTGGCCGAGTGACTTTGAATTTTTGTTTAGGTCACATTTTCTCAACATGTTTTTTTTTAATTTAGTAAATTTTAACCTACAGTAGCCCCATGGCTTCTTTGGTGCTGACTGACAACTCACAGCTGACAGTTAAAAGCTTTGAAAAGTTACCATACCAAATTATGTATCCCTACGCCGAACCAAATGATCTGCAAAAACATGTGTTTAGTAGCTGTCACTTCTGACAGTCAAAATGTAGGTATATACCTAAATGTTGACTGTCAGAAGTTAGCTGTTAGCTGTCAGTCAGCACCAAAGAAGTGATGGGGCTACTGTAGTTTACCCTTAAGTCACAAATCCAAACTTTTAAATAGGTAATGTTATACAATAGTTTAAAAACAATGTTCCAACATATACACAACCTTTACAACAATGTATTTGGCTTTGAAGTAACAAGAATCAAATGATCATTTTATCATTCAGTGATAAGACAGTACATGTTTATCACCTTCAATTTTGTATATTATTTTGCATAATCAAAAGGAAAATGATACTTCCAATGATGCCACTTTGTAAAATTATCTATCATACATTTCGAAGCTCCTCAACATTTTCTTTAGAATCGTCCATAACCTCATTGAGGACTATTTTACTGTTTAGTGTTGTTGCATCTTTATCATCAATTAGTACTTCATCTTTCTGATAAGTTGTTTTCAACATTATTGGTATATCCTCTTTAATCTGTTGAGGTGTCTGATCTGAAAGGGATATTTTTTCAAGGTGAGACAAATGAATATGTTTTGTACTTCCATTATCATCATTCATTAACATACTACTTTCATGTTTCGTTTTTGGTATTGAATATTTCTTGATTAAGGTATTTGTAAACTCTTTTTCATTCCTATTATTGTTTTTTGATATTGTAGGCTTGATAGTAGTTTCATGAGTTTCAGATACTTTATCTTTCCCTGCGATCTCAACGTTCGCCCTTGAAGTGGGCACATTTTCTATTTCATTTGGCTTATTTGAGCTGAAATCATTATTGTTATAGTCCTCTCTCAATACTTGACTATCTTTAGTTGATGCTTCAGGAACAATATTTTTTATGTTGTTTTCATTAGTTTCTTGCTCAGAACTGAATTCTTTTCGTTCCATATTAGAATTAACATATTTTGAAATCTTAGGAACGGTTTGGGGTTTTAGTTTAGTTGTGTGTGTTTGTTTTGAAAAAATGTGGCTTTCTTCAAAATTATCTATAATCGCCTCCTTTATTCCGCTTGTTTGGATTGGTCTTGTTGCTAGTTTTTCTTCTTTTTCGCCAAAACCAACAGAAGAAAATTCATCATGTTTTAATTGTGGTGTTTCATGGAAAGTACTAAAAATTGGTTCATTCACAACCTTTTTCAATATCCTTTTGATAGACATTTTAGGTGTTTTATCTTCTTCCAACAATCCTTTGTTTTCAGGTTTTAACTCTTCTTTTAATGCATCTTTATTTTTAGGTTTTCTCTCTTCTTTCATCAAATCCTTGTTTTTATGTTTTATCTCTTCTTTCATCAAATCTTTGTTTTTATGTTTTATCTCTTCTTTCATCAAATCTTTGTTTTTATGTTTTATCTCATCTTTCATCAAATCTTTGTTTTTATGTTTTATCTCGTCTTTCATCAAATCTTTGTTTTTATGTTTTATCTCTTCTTTCATCAAATCTTTGTTTTTATGTTTTATCTCTTTTTTCAATGCATCTTTGTTTTTAGGTTTTATCTCTTCTTTCAATGTATCTTTGTTTTTAGGATTTACTTCTTCTTTCAACAAATCTTTGTTTTTAGGTTTTACCTCTTCTTTCAACAAATCTTTGTTTTTAGGTTTTACCTCTTCTTTCAACAAATCTTTGTTTTTAGGTTTTCTCTCTTCTTTCAACAGATCTTTGTTTTTATATTTTATCTCTTCTTTCAAGCTATCCTTGAGTTGAAGTTTTATGTCATCTTTTAACAAATCTTTGTTAATGCTAATGATGTCTGCAACTATGAAATCCTGTGTGTCCAGGCTATCATCTTCTTTTATTGATTTTCTTTTTATGTCCATGTCCTCTTGGATGAGTTTCGAAGAAGGTAGCTCTGATTCTACATCACTATTTACTTCCTTTTCTCCAGTTTCAGGGTTAACATTCATTTCATCATATTCTGAACTCAATTTTGATGTTTGCAAATGGATTTTTTTCGAATATTCCTTAAAATTAATTTCATCTAGAGAGGTTTGAACGATTGGTTCATCCGAAGTCAATAATGGCTCATTTGAGGAGTGCTGGGTATGTTCTATGTCACTTTTAAGCTCATGCGCTTCTTTAAATTGATTAAATTGTTTTAAGATATTTTCCCTCGTTTTCTTTTTCGTAAGTATTGATTCTTTAGTCGATTGTTTAACAAGAGAAGACAATGGTTCGATAAAATCTTTTTCATAAGTATTTAAGATTTTGCCGGCATTTTCATCCAAGATAAATTCTTTCAAAGAAATTTCTTCTTTATAATGCTTAATTATATTTCTGATGTTTTGCTTAACTTTTGTAGGACTCAAATTTGGTTTTGTGTTCGCTGAATCGTCATCAATCTTGCTTTTAGCCTTTTTTACATCATCTAACATTTCCATAGAATTTTCTTCTTTGTGATCCATTTGAGCATTTGATAACTCAACATTATCTTCTTGACCGTCTACATCCCCCACCTTTGATTTATCCTCCACATCATCAATTTCTGTCTCGAGCATCGTTTTCTCCGCATGCATGGAAAACGCTCTTCTCTTTAGAATGAAGATCATCGGCTTGGTTTTTATCCGAATTGGCGGGAAGCTGTTGTAGTTTAGAACAACCTGGGAAAAACCTTCTACGGCTTCCAAAATGTCATGTGTCTGTGCATAGGGTTTCAAATTAGAAGAATATTTACTTTTCGCTTCAATCAGTAGGTGAGTGAATGCCATCATTTCATCGCTCCCACTTGTCAGGTTCTCTGTTTTGTTGTACCTGTAACAATTAAGTACTCCCTTATATAAATCATCCTCCACAAGTAATAATATTGTATCTGTTGAAAAAATGGCGCCCAACAGTTGTATTTAATAAAGAGGAGAGAAGGGCAAGACCTAGGGGCGTGCCTCAAAGTTTACAGTTAAACAACATTTGTCACATTCTTCTGTCCCAAAAATTACTGTAAAGTGTTTTGTTGTGTTTTAGTTGGGAACTTTTAAGTCAGCATTTTTCTGGTAAGTGCATAGGCCTTGCCCTTCTATCCTGGGCTATTTATAGACTTGAAAATATATGTGCAAATTGGCATTTTTTACTTTGATTAAAGTTAAAATTAGTTAAAATGAAAACATCGAGTTTTAGAGGCAATATGAGAATTATAAGACAATATTTGTAGTTAAAGAGCATTAAATAAAGTACATTTCTGTAATAGATCTATAAACTAACTATAAATACAAACATAATTTTTGAAGATATTTTTTTTTATGAAAAAAGTTATAACCATACAAAACCACATTTTTAACTAGAGATGGGCCACTCGAATCTTCGAATACTCAAATCCACCGAATCCCGACAAGTATTCGAGATACAAGGATTCGATGGTCGAATTTTTCACCTCATAAACAAAGCATAATATTTTTAGTAAAAAAATTACTAAGTTAGACCCACTTGAAAAGCACAACTTAATCCGTAATATTTATTTTGTTGAACAAAAGAGATAAGCATGAATTTTTTTTTTAAATTAATTGTTGGGAGTAGAAAATTTAATGTGCCTAGTAACCCACACTCCCACCTCTATGGGAAAGTTAAGTCTCGACTGTTTCATCACATGCTCACTTCTGAAAATTTCACCTCACAAACAGTCTTGTAAATATTTTAATGACCACATTAAAACTCTTCAAAAACTGAAAATCAAAAGTAGAATTACAAATAAACTCGAAATAAATTAAACAAATCATGGATTTTTTTTAACAGAAATAATAACACATTACACACGATACAAAGTCAGCCGCCATGATGTATATGTTTACTCGTCAGAGTGATTATTAAATAAACGTGATTGGTTTTAATCATCTAAAACTATGCAAAGAGCCCCAATTTATTTCAGACGGTCCTTAATTAAGATATTTTGTTGGGTTTCATGAACTATAAATACTATCAACAGTCAGACAGCGATAAAACTGTTTATTTATGCCTAGTGTATAAAGGGCCTACGTATCGTATATTGATTGTTTGTTTAAAATCGATACAGGTAATCTGATCACTTATTAAGCACTATCGAGTTTTAAGAATCAAATAATGACTTGCTAATTCATAATTTGTTTTTAAATTGATTTTAACTGAGAGTTTTTTTTAAATAGGTTAATGGAGTGATTTAAAAAATATTCAAACATAGTCCTGCCTAGTAAAATGGGAATGAACATATTGCAAGCGTCGAAAATATGTTTGTGTTTTAAATATAATGTATTCTCAGAAATCCATATATTGCAAGCATCAAATATATTTCTTGTTTTCTACGTGAAGATAGATAATAGATATAAAAGAAAAAAAATAATAATACATACTTAGGCATTATTGAGTTCACTATTTCCAATGTATGTTTAGTTGTTAAGCATATTGTTTTAATTATTTTGTTTAAAAATCTTTTTGTATTTTTATTTTTGCTTTCTTATTAATATAAATTATAATCCTTCAATGATGATTCAAGATGATCAAAAGGTAACTAGGCCTAATCTGTTTGTTTATTTCATATGTTTTATTTTTAGAAACTTAACTCAGTTTATCAACACTTTTAAGAAATAACTTAAACATTCAAATTTTTATTGATTTGATTTATAAACAATAATATGAGTCTAGATTGTTTAATTTGGCTGGATTTTAACCAGTATTTTGCGAGGGGTGGTTGGGGTGGATTAAAATTGATAGCACGATTGAAATAAATCTTAATTCACAGTTTAGGCCTATATTGTGTAACGTAGGTAAATTTGTAAATCATTAAAATTTCTAACAATTTGCTAGGATTCTGATTCGATATTCAAATTTCGAAAATAAAATGTAGATTTGGATTAGAGAAATAGTGGATTCGACCCATCTCTAATTATTGGTACAAATTTGTATGATATAGTGCTGCTATTGGCTACCACCAACTTAAAAACTATGTATATAATTAAAATTAACATAATAAGATCTAGTTTTAAGTAAATCCCCTACTATTCACCTGGAGAATATAAAATTAACCTCGGTATAACCTTCGAGCCCAGAGTCTGGTGTGTTTACCACAGACACTTCTCTACCACTCCTGAGATGATTAAAATGAACGCTACCTCCAGTGTCGATTGATCTGGGTGAATCTGGAAACCCCCGTCTGTGCCGCAAGCACAGGGATGTGAACATTGACATAAGGTTCATCTTTGGCCAAGCGATGGAGGCGTGCGATGGCTGCTCCGCCGGGGTAATTTGTTCCGGCAATACAGAGCAGGAACACTGAGAATGTAGAGTTCAGGACCAGATGGCAGCACACACCAAGTGCCAACATACTGTGCAGTGATGATTTGCTGCGATTCTCAAAACTGTAAGATGAATAAATGACATTAAATTACATCAATGAGGTAGGAATGATAAAGGTAAATATTTAAAGTAAATGTAGCCACATTTGCATGGTGGGCCAGTGGAAAAACTAATTACAATCTCCTCATCAATGGTGAACCAAGCCAGACAAGATTAATGCTTATTCTCTCATGCTTATTGATGTAGATATTATAAGAGTGTCGAAACACTGTACAATAATTTAAAATAATTGATAGTGAAGGAAGCCAACCTGAAAGGAAAGTTAGGTTAGGGCTAGATTGAAAAACACACTTCTCTCTTCATTTCTTATCTTCTTAAATTATTATTATTACTATTATTATTAGCACTGCGTCTTACTACCTGTTCGGGTTATACCCACTTACGCTAATGTGTAATGGTAGGGTGATTGTGAGATGAAATGGAGGAACTACAGTTTAACGTGGAATCCGAACCACGGTGGAGGCCTGGCATTCCCCACATTCACAAGATGTCTTGTCAGAGGTGAAGGAAGGGTTTGGTAATCAGATAAATCTNAACGTGGAATCCGAACCACGGTGGAGGCCTGGCATTCCCCACATTCACAAGATGTCTTGTCAGAGGTGAAGGAAGGGTTTGGTAATCAGATAAATCTATGCCGGGACCGAGGATTGAATCCCGGCCGCCAGACAAAAGTCTGTCACCTATCTTCTTAAACCATTTCACTATTACACTTTACACTTCTACATTTACACATGGTTTTACATTTTCGAAAATATTCCTTTATCATTTGAAGAGACCAGGGGCGTAGCGCTGGGCGGGTGGTTGGGGGGGTGTCATCCCTCCCCCCAATGTTGGTTAGAAGCTTGAAAGTTGGGAATTTTGTGAGATTTGGAATTGGGAAACTCTAGGCTTAGTCTGTACCCTATTACTTTCTATTATGAAAGTCCTTAATCACAGACTTGTACAGACAATTTTAGTTGTGACTTAAAAGACTGTCACAGTTTTATGACTCAAATTATCATATGTTGTACCTTAATTAGGGCTTTATTAAATTTTGAAGGCATAAATGCAGTGAATGTTATGCAACATTTTTTGTTTTCTTATTAAAAGCTCTGAGTGATGAAATGAGGACAGTGAGATTAGTGTTAGTGTTTTACTTCTGAAATACACACTAATTTTTCTAGAAAGTATCCATACTAGTTTGAATTGAAATGATCTATATTATTTTATGGTTTATTAAAACAGGCTTTCATCAAAGCAATTTAAATAGGTTCAAAACAACAATGTATGAAGAGGAGTAATATGGCTGTGTAACATTGTTACAACGCTTATAATTTTTCATTTGATTAAGTAAACTACATTAAACCAAAAAAATAAGGTTTTTTTTCAACCTTTACCATATTCAAATTTGGGATATATTTTTAAATTCATTATCTAGTGATCGATTTGCATGAAATTTTGTATAACCACGTTGTTTAACGTGTTGATTTCGAATTTTCCATAATTTATTTAATAAAATGTCAGGGGAAGCCGCTTCACCCTCGCATGCTAAATTACAATATGTTTTGAATAGTTTATTGACATACCAATGTTAACATTTTAGGGCAACTTCCATGAGGTTATGAACAGGATATTGGTAGACAGGTATCAAAATACTCTAGAAATATCGATAAATTCAATTTTTTATTGCTTTATTTTACAGTTGAGAATGTTTTTAAATCAACATGACCAAATTGCTAATTTTTTGATCAAATGACGAGTGAGTTCTACATCTCCGGGAGATTACTACTTAAATATTGCTTCCAATTGTGTTATAATAAAGCAGTGGTTCCCAACTTGGGGGTCGCAGCTTGTCTTGGGTGGGGTCACAATATAGAGGTTTTAGCTTTATATTTACTTTTTCAAGGATTTTAATGATTATAAGGAGATGAGAAATTCTAATAGAAATATAGGTTGTTAAAATGCTAAAAAAACGACCTATTTACTGCTTAGGTTCCTTTTGGCTATTCCATTCTGATGGCTTCTTGCCGACTTGTTTACGAGTACTGTGGCAGCCTTGTAATGATGCTAGCATAATATAACATCATCCCCCAACCCCGGACTTGTTGGTTCTATTTTAGTACATAATAGTCGCATATAATCATTATTATAAGCAATTATAATAATTAAAACGAGCATTAGTGGACATGAGGGTTTGATGTCACGTTCTTTTGGTTTGGTTTGTTAGTGAAGGTGAAGAAAGGATTTTAATTCTGGCCAGGGGTGTTTTATCCTGATATCCCTCCAAGAAAATGAGTCTACATTTACTCTAAATTTTACCTATCCCACTGGTGTAGCTAACTGTAGAGAGTCTGGGCTGGTAATATGACACAGTGAAAAAACTTAAAAACTAGGATTTGAAGTTATCAAAGGGTCGCAATGGCCGCAGAAAGAGAAGTTGTGGTCATAAACTTCAAAATGTTGGAAACCACTGTAATAAGGTCAGTTATATTTTTTAATCTAAAGAGGTGACCTGGTGGTCTAGGGTAAGGTGTCGGACTTCTATGCTGGCGGCCGGGGTTCAATCCTCGGTCCCGGCATAGATTTATCTGATTACCAAACCCTTCCTTCACCTCTGACAAGACATCTTGTGAATATGGGGAATGCCAGGCCTCCACCGTGGTTCGGATTCCACGTTAAACTGTAGGTCCTCCATTTCATCTCACATCACCCTACCATTACACATTAGCGTAAGTGCGTATAACCCGAACGGGTAGTAAGACGCGGTGCTAAATAATAATCTAAAATACACAATTTTAACAATATCTGCAAATCTAAATAAATATATTTAAGCTCAGATGCAGGTAAACTGAAATAAATAATAATTCAAGTTGCACTGAAACATTCTCATAGCTTTAAAAATCTACTGTGAAAAAATAAACAAGGCTGTCACCGGAGAGGGTTTTAGAGGCTCAACCCCCAGAATTTTATGAACAAAATGGCTTTATTTATGGTTCAAACCATATAAAAATTAAGATACAAGTACAAATTAGGAGGCTGTGTTATCATAAAAAGCACTTCAGAGAGCTTCTAGAGGTGTTTAATATCAAGAAATTTTCCAAGCCTTCTTCAGTTAGAGGGTAATGTTGCCATATAAAACCCTTCAGATATCTTCTAGAACTGTTTATCAATTAGAATTATTTCTAGTTTTAGTTTACATTGCCCTTCTTGTGCTCTCCTTTGATATTCGAGAATTTTTATTATTTCAAAATGCTTAGAGTTGGGAAAAACACTGGTCGTCCCCCCCAAATATATTTCGTGCAACACCCCTGGAAGACACACATTGAGAACACAAAGAAATATATGCTATTGAAATATATTTTTTTAGAACAGCAGTTCTCAAACTGGGGTACGCATACCCCCAAGGGTAGATGGGCACCTTCCAGGGGGTACGCGAGCAGATCTCAAGATGGAAAACCCTAATTGTTAGCAGTTACCATTATTTGGTTATTTCCACCCCTCTTTTCCCCCTATTTGCTCGATTGGAGACCGATTTCTGAGAATTTTCAACCCTCTACTTGACACCTTTTGCTTTAACAATTTACGATGCCTTTCTCAACATATTTCGGTGAGAGTGGTTTTTCATCCTTGGTGTGCCTAAAAATAAGTACAGCAGAGCGTCGGAAATCCGGACGTCAAAAATCCGGAGCGTCGCAAATCCGGATCGGTGGTGAGAGCAGGTAGGGGAGGTAGTGGAAGGATGTCCTTTAGAGTTTAACGACTTAGCCAGTCACCTCTCCTTGGTCACGTGCTCGGCTCAGTTCTGTGCTATCATTTACAAACTATACAGACGTTTTAGTGTGCGAGTTAAAACGGAACATATTCTTACTTTGTTAATCAAGTCATCATTATCAAATGAAAGGAAACATACATTTTTATCTATAGAGGATAAGTTAGAAATTCTACAAAGACTGTCTAAAGGGGGAAAGTGGTGCATCTCTCGCTAAAATATATGGTGTGGGAATTTCAACCACTAGTGACATTAAAGCAAAGAAAGACAGTTTGCAACGTTTTGATTCAAAACTAGATTCTGAAGAAGATTCACAGAAAAGAAAAACCACACGTATACGTATGTATACAGTTATTGAAAGCACATTTGAAAATCCGGACAATTCAGTAATCCGGATGGGTCCCGGTCCCGATCGATCCGGATTAACGACGGTCCACTGTACCACAATAGGCTAAATTTGAAGCCGGAACCCCGCATGAAAGTTTAAACTGGACAACTGGACATCAAAAAGTTGCGCCAAGTCATGCACTCTCACCCCTCTCACTGAGTCTTTGGGATTCATAATATATCAGCTCCAGAATTACAATTTAAAATTTTGATCTAAGAATAGTGTGTTTAGGTTTACTATTTTTCCTTATTTTTGAATGAATTGGTGAAGGAAATGTAAAAAAACTTTTCTACAGAATTTTGTTGGTAAAATTAGTTGTTTTGTTTAACTGATAACAATCTAAAATCTGTCATTTGGAATATTATTTTTTAAATCTGGGAGTAAAATTCAACTTTTAGTCATGGTCAAGGGGTATAATAAAAAAAAAGTTTTAGAAGCGCTGTTCTAGAATGATTTGAAAGTTTGCAAGTTTTCAGTTATATATTTCAAATCATTCTAAAAACATGTAGTTAACTAGCGTGTATTTCTTTGTGTTTTGTATGGTCTCAATGTGTCTCTTCAAATGATAAAGGAATATGTCATAAAATTTAAAACCATGTGTAAATGTAGAAGTGTGAAGTGTAGTAGTGTAAAAGTGTAAGAAGACATGAAGAGAGAAGTGTATTTGTTTATCTCTAGACCTAACGTAACTATCCTTTCATGTTGGCTTCCTTCACTATCACTTACTTTACATCACTGTACAGTGTTTCTACATTGTCTTATTATACATTTCCAAGGCATTAGGCACTAATTTATTTTATGATGTAGATATTAATTATTTATCCATTGATTACTAAACAATATAATTTTTCTCCTGCAACATGTTTTCAAACTTAATTATTATTTAAAAAAATCGCTACACAAGTTTTACTAACATAAAATTGGCTGGAAGAGAATAAAAAAAACACTTAGCTTCCTTAAAATATAAATAATAAAGTTGGGCTCTAAGGAGTCAGTCAGCTTATTCAACACATAACCTACTGTATGAGTTTATATATTTAAAAATGTATTTCTGTTTCGTTTTCTGCAAGTTAACATAATGTAAACTAAGTAAAGCTTTTTTTTTTCACTTATTCTCTTAAAAATAAATTGCAACAGAATCTAAACTCACATTCTGTGGCAAGCGCTCGCAGCAGCTATATTCAACAGAGGGAACACATAGATGATGAAACGTAACTCCTTGTGCGGTAGAAATGAGAACAACACAACAAATCCTATTGCGGGTATCAGCAACTTTCTGACTCGAGTGTCCAAATATGCCCCCACGGGCACAAGAAACACCGAGCAGGCCATTCCTCGAGGTATGGCGGAGTAGAAGTACCAGAGGAAGGGCGATGTCTGTGAGGATGGTTAAAGAAACACACGTCATACACATGAATTCAGGGGAAAGCTATCCAGGGTTTCTTACGTTGTATTATTATTATTAGCACCTCGTCTTACTACCCGTTCGGGTTATACGCACTTACGCTAATATGTAATGGTAGGGTGATTGTGAGATGAAATGGAGGACCTACAGTTTAACGTGGAATCCGAACCACGGTGGAGGCCTGGCATTCCTCACATTCACAAGATGTCTTGTCAGAGGTGAAGGAAGGGTTTGGTAATCAGATAAATCAGTGCCGGGACCGAGGATTGAACCCCGGCCGCCAGCACAGAAGTCTGACACCTTACCCCTAGACCGCCAGGTCACCCGCTCTTACGTTGTAGCTTACTACCCCTCCAGGCTAGAAAAAGATATAATTTAGAAGAAACCTACCCATATCTACACGGAGGAAGAATGTAATACCGTTAGGTAAATAAAATCACATGTCTATCACCAGCAAACCAGTTTGGATAAGAATAAAGCTTTTGTTGATGTACCCACCAATGCTGGCGAGTTTTAATAAATAATTTACTGTGTCTTACTTCGTGTTCAGGTTATACATATTTGATTACAATAATAACATGAAAATGAGCAAGGACGAATTATGAGGAAATGTAGCCACATTTTTTGTGGAAAGAAAGAGAGAGAAAATACTTGGTTTCAGACAAATTTACAACTTAAATCCCAAAGCTTCACCAGTAAGTATATTAGGGGTCTGCAACCTTGGGTTCTTTCCTTCGAGTCAAACTCGAGTCGAGTATTTCTGAAAGCTCTCGAGTTAGAGTATATTAATAATTTTAAAATGATAAAGTATATTAAAACACATGTTCCTATTAAAATTTGAATGACATTCATTTTTGAAAAGAGTAAATACTTTTGAAAAAAAAAAAGTTAAACAATGGAAATATCGATTTTTAAATTAGAAATAACAATTATAAAACACAATTTAAAAATAAAAACAACACTCAAACAAAAATCTAATAAAAAACTAATTAAAATGGTTTCACACTCATGTCCTTTAAGGACATTAAAATTACACCAACAATAGTTATAAAAAAAAAGTTAGTAAGATTGATAATTGCACGATAGCTTGGAAATGTATAAGAAGACAGAAACACTGTACAGTGATGTAAGGTAAGTGATAGTGAAGGAAGCCAACCTGAAAGGATAGTTAGCTTAGCCCTATATAAGAACAAACACACTTCTCTCTTCGTGTCTTCTTACACTTTAACACTTTCCACTTCTTTAAAATTTCCACAGTTGCACATTAGTTTGAATTTTTGGGAATATTACTTTTTCATTAATGTCCTCTTCATATGAAAAATAAATATTTCCGAAAATTCAAAACAATGTGCAACTGTGGAAATTTGAAGAATTGAGAAGTGTAGAAGTGTAAGAAGAAATAGAAAAGTGTGTTTGTTTAGATCTAGGCCTAACTATCCTTTCAGGTTGGCTTCCTTCACCATCACTTTACATCATTGTACAGTGTTTCTACACTGTCATAATAAAAAGTTAATAAAATCGATGTTTTAATAAGCTAATATTTCCCCAAAATATGCCTCAGTAACTTAATTTACTATATAAGAAAATGTAAGAATCATAAACAAAGAAATTTGAAGTGTTTCATATTTCGCTTATTATTCCTTAGTATATTATCATGTCTTCTGTTTCATTTCCATTCCTCTATGTGCAGTTGCACATGCGCATTTTACAGACTCTCATTAGACATTATTTGAATTTAGTGGAAGTGAACCCGAATTTGCACGGAGAGAGAGTGGAAAACAATTTAGGAAAAAATCACCCCCAGTTAACCCTACCAAAATTCAAAACTCGATCTCCCCGTTCTCGGCAGTTTATGAAACTAGCGTGTTGGCTAACTACGCCACCGAGGCGGGTGAGTCTAGTAATAAATGGTAAAGCAGAATATACTATTTGATGTATTTGTAATTTGTTTTGAGGGGGAGGTATGGGGGGGGGGACATACTTGTCACTGCATAATATCCAAATCCGCAATGTATTTGACTTCCTAAGGGAAGAACGCTAGTGTTGGACATGCTTGGCTTGTCCTCACATTAGAGAACACAATAAGGATACACCCCATTGATGACTCTTGTTCAGGACGGTGTTGAAGAACAAAACTTCTCCTTCTGGCCAGAGCAGTCTGCCCCAGAACACCGAGTCGACAGCGACAGTGAGCGCTAGGAACAGCAGGCCAGCTGGTACAGCAAGCTTTATTAACCTGCAATTATAGCCACCAACATTGATTATTCTTCTAATACAGTCCATTTGTCATACGAGTAAGCTAGCAAAAGTTACCGAATCTCTTCTCAAACTTTATGATCTGCATGACATCATATGTTGAGTTGCTCTCACTTTCGGCAGTCAAGACTTTATCAACAGATTTTTTTTATAGTACTTTTAGGTTATTGAAACAAAAACTTATGGAAATAACTGTTAGGATGTATCTTTTTTTGTGTAAGTGGCATCTATGGATCACCTACACTATCTCTGGTTGCCACAACCACGGAAAGAAAAGATAGATGATGGTTTTATTTATATTTTCGTATTATTTCAATTAGTTACAAAAAAAAGTCACTCATAGAGTAATCCTTACATAAATATTATAAGCGTTTATTAACACTTACAATTAATAATACAACTATTTTCAGCTTGGTTAACAAAGTGGTTTTCAATGTTTGTAATGAGAATCTTCTACTACAGGTCAGCTACCACCACTCTAACCGTGAATCCATTGTATGTAAGCAAACTCCCCAATGAAATTTATCAAATATTATTAAATGGTATAGAGCACTAGGCTAAATTGTGGTTTAAATTAGGAGGGATAGCCAGCACACTTACCTTGGTGATACTGGAGTAGAAATTGTTTAGATATAACACTAAAAAACACAAACACATTTTTAAGGACAAGCTTTCACTGTCACAGACAGCTTCATCAGGTCATGAGAGTAGACTGATTTCTTGGTTGAACTGTAAGGTTGACTGTCCACAGCTGACTGTTTTTCAGTTATGACATCCCTGTTTAGATAGCAGCACTATGAATAATGTTATATTGAATGTAATCATTGAATAGATAGCAGCACTATGAATAATGTTATATTGAATCTAATAATAAGTGTGCTGTAGGAAGGAGAGGAATTATCTAAGGTTGAGGTTGGGGGCTTGTCTGGATTTTATGATATATTGATGGGCCAGTTCCCATATCCATAATTGTGAAGGGTTGCATATTGCTTTGTTCAGGGATGTCATAACTGAAAAACAGTCAGCTGTGGACAGTCAACCTTACAGTTCAACCAAAAGCATCCGTCTACTCTCCTGACCAGATGAAGCTGTATGTGACAGTGAAAGCTTGTCCTTAAAAATGTGTTTGTGTTTTTTAGTGTTATATATAAACAATTTCTACTCCAGTATCACCAAGGTAAGTGTGCTGGCTATCCCTCCTAATTTAAACCATCAAATATTATTGAGAGATCTAAATGTCAAGATTATGTGAAAGATAAAGAATAGCCAAAGTGTTTTATTTGTCCACTGAACCAAAGGGGGTGAAAGTGAACGAGGCTAGTTAAGAACAAAATGCACTATCAATGCATCAATGAGAAAATGTAAAATAAAACCATCACTACCTGTACACCCAACTATGATTCAAAACCCAGCCACCTGGGTTAGTCAAGCAAATTACCGCTGTAGTAAGAGTTTAAATGTAAAATCCATTTCACAGCTGCAGGTAACTACTTATAGGTCCACTATAACAATCTTAAGAACCTTAAGAACAGTAAAAACTATAGGCTATTTATTCATAGCAAAAACCTACCTAAAATTAGTTTAAAATAGGTTGTAATGTGCCTATAAATCGGGTATCTCCTCACAGTGACACACCATTTAAAAAATAATAAACAGCTTTCATCAATATTTTAGGCCAAATACAAAGTTAAATAGATGGTTTATTATAAATTATTGTATTGTACACTGATCTTTCCTTGCTCTAAGACGTTAAAACTACCCATCCTGAGTAAATATAATGAATATTACCAAAATAAATACAGTTGTCTTGATATTTGAAAGTTTCATATATTTCCAGATAAGAATTTGACTGGTACACAATCTTTCACATAAGATGAATGATACATGGTTATACAGCAAAACAATAATCAAGAGTAAAAAAAACCATAAAATACTGATAGTATTTTCAAATTCTAATAAAATGTGCATATGTTTACATTTATATAATAATTATTACTATTATTATTAGCACCGCGTCTTACTACCCGTTCGGGTTACACACACTTACGCTAATGTGTAATGGTAGGGTGATTGTGAGATGAAATGAAGGACCTACAGTTTTAACGTGGAATCCGAACCACGGTGGAGGCCTGGCATTCCTCACATTCACAAGATGTCTTGTCAGAGGTGAAGGAAGAGTTTAGTAATCAGATAAATCTTTGCTGGGACCGAGGATCGATTTATATAATTACATGTGAGTTATTTCATTAAAAAATGTATGCTAATTTAATTTTACATTTAAAAACATGTGTTTTTGCTTGTTGACGTTAGTCTGTGTAATTCAAGTTTTCTGTTCAACTTCAACTATTTGAAACTCTAATGTACATTTATTTTGTAGATGGCAGCTTATCTTCAATTTGAGTTTTCTAAAAGAAATTTTGTTTATCCACTTAACAAATGAACTCATTAACCTTGTAATAATATAATATTTAGCACCACGTCTTACTACCCATTCGGGTTTTATGCTTTAAGTACTAATTACTCTAATGGATTAGGAATTGGGAAGGTTGAATTAGAGGAAGTGAACCCGCGTTTTCGTGGAGGGAGAGTGGAAAACCATTTAGGGAAAACCACCCCCAGTTCACCCGACCGAGATTTGAACCTCGATCTCCCCGTCCTCAGCAGTCGAGCTCAACACGACAAGCGTGTTAGCCAACTATGCCACCGAGGCGGGTAACCTTGTAATAAAATAGTTTAGTATTTTAGCACCATTAACCAAAACAAACATAGTATTGATGTAAGGTGTACCCATGGTAAACCAACCTACCTACCGCACGGGATGAAGGCGACTCTGTATAAGCTCAATGATAAGTATCAGCCCTAAGAACAGGGCGAGTTCAGCTCGGAAAATGATAATCGCTGCGGCTGAGGAGAAGATGAAATAGCTGTGCCGCTGTCTAAGCCAGCTGTGTAGTGCAATCAGAACTGTAACAAGTGTGCCAATATCGTCTATATTAAAAAAATGAAGAGTTTATAGTCTGTCACAAGCGGTGCACAATATCTACCTCACACAAAGGTCTGAAATTTAAATACTTGTAGCTCCGGCGCACAAGCATATACAACTCAAAGCAAGGATTTTGAAATTTTTATAAGAATTTTTTAATTAGTCAAAAACCCAAAAAATGAAGAAATATCAATGTCCCGAGAAAGCTTTACTATTACATTTCATAAAATTTGTAATGTAGTTTGTTGACCATGGAGAGTAAACAGGAATTGTTTGATATCTACAAAAAAAACTCTTCTTTTCATGTTGCCATGATATATTAATAATTATTGTTAAATTCTGTGATTTATTTATAACATATAGCTTTTATGTATTAATACTTTTTTTTTAGCTGTAAGCCTTTATACCCTTTACCCTACACCCTTTATACACTATAACAGGGATCAACAACCTTTATGGGCCTTGATCGACTTATACATTTATCAAAGATCTCACTTGTCAATCACCCTTTGTTTCTTCACTTTACTTTTAATTTCTTTTTTTCTATAAATCTTGTATTTATTCCTTAAATTCAATATTTCCTCCAATACTTATGTCCCTGCCTCTATGGAAAATACATAGAATGAATAAAATGTACACTCCGTTTACCCTGAAAAGTAGCAGTCTTACCTTGACTGATTACACTATGGCCATATCTTATAAGTTGTACGATAATGGAATAATGCAAGCTAAGCTTGCTTGCCTTTTCGTGACAATGTAGTTTTCTTACATGATCGACTGAAAATTGCCATATCGACTGGTCGATTGTGGTTGACCTGTTTCCAACCCCTGCCCTACACTATTTAAATCCTCTTTACAACTTTTTAAACTTTCTACTCTTAAATATTTCTTCGGGGATGGGCTGGGTAATTAATGTAAAATGAAGTAAAAAGCGCAAAATGGCCAAAAATGGTAAAAATGGTTAAAGTCAATATCAAAATGGGCAATAAGACCAAAATGACTAAAAGGGGGAAAAGGGCACAGCCAAGCAAATATGGTAAAAAGGGTAAAAATTGTAAGAAAAGGGGCAAGAAATAAATCATACACAAATAAAAAAGGTATAGAGGTTAAAAGGAGTAAAATAAATGTAAAAAAGAGTAAAAGATTAAAAGCTGCAAAAAAGAAAAAAGGGTTAAAAGGTCAACAGGGTGAAAAGTGTAAAGCAGGGTAGAAATGTTAAAAAGTAAATGTATCAAAAAGAGAAATAAGAACAAAAGGGCAAAAAGTTAAGCATAAAAAACAAAAAGGATATAATGGTTAATAGGGTGAATGAAATTTAAAAAAAATTAATAAGCCACAGAAGAGGTAAAAAGGGAAAGAAAGGGTAAAATGTCAACGGGGTAGAAAGTGTCTTTACAGAGTGGAAAGGTTAAAGAGGGTATAAAGTATAAATAAGGCAATAAGAGAAAAAAAGGATAAAGAGGTTATAACTTAATGCTAAAGTGGGTAAAAATGATAAAGTAAATCTAATCAAAAAAGGTAGTAAGCCCAAAAGGGCAAAAATTGCAAAAAATGGCCAAAATGTCAAAACACACAATGTATCAAAGATATACTAAAAAGGACAAAAAGAAAGTCATAACAGGGTAAAAAGATTAAGAGAGGAAAAAGTGTAAACAGGGTGGAAAGGGTAAATAGGGCAATAAGGTAAAAAGGGTACAAATGTTATTTATTTAGGTTAACAAGGTGAAAATGTTAAAAAGGGTAAAATGCGTAAAAAAGGTAAATGGGGTAAAATGGTTATATAGGATGAATACAGTAAAATATGTTAAAATACTTTTGATTAGATTTAACTACAAGCCTTTAACTACAAATTTTTATTATGTGACACTCTTTTTTCTTTTTTACTAGCACCAACAGGCAAGAGTTCAATGTATTGTGTACAGCAGGGACCGACCACCTTTTTTGGGGCCCTGGTCGACTTGCCTACAAGATTATCAAAGCTTCTGCAATCACGCATTGTTTCTCTACCCCACTTATGATTTTATTTTCCATCCATAGCTCTTATATATAGTAGTGTGTGAGAATGACATTTTGACTTCAGGAAATTTTAGGGCAGGAATTAAAGATTTCCCAAAGAAACGGGAAGGAAAATGGGGAAAATAGTTCCAAATAATTTTCCAATTTATGATTTTATCTATTTTTAAGATATATAATTTTAGTCTCAACTTAACTTTCCCATTAAAAAAAAAAGATGTTTCAATAAGTCAAGTGTAGTGATAAATGTCAAAAATATTTTGAATAGAGTCAGAAAAAGGAACACAAACTCTGATTCGGTTGCTGTTATAGGTATAAACAGTAGGTTTAAACCATGTAATTTTGTAACAACAATTTTAAAGGGAAAAAATATGCACACTCAAAATATTTATATTGATTTATGTTTGAATTGTAAGTTTTTCATATAAAAACTAAATAGGGATTAAATTTGTCTAACAAGTGTTGAGTAAGATTTTCGATGTAATGTTAATTTTTTTAAACTATTCCTAATGCAACTATTATAATAGTGTGTATTTTTGATCAAGCATTTTTGGTCCAAATACAGATATATTCTAAAAATAGGTCTTAAATAAGAAATTAATGGCATGAACTTTAGTAAATAGTAAATATATACACAGTAAAACATCAAAATATTCAAACTAATCTTAATAAATAAAAGTAAGTCACAGTCTGTCCATAAGAATAATGAAAACATTACTCAAATGATCCAGTGTGCCTTGTTAAATTTCTCACAAAAGGCGCTGTTGGGTGTCAAAAATATTAACTTATCCAAATATTATTTATTATATAAAAGCAAATGGATGCCATGCCAAATAATGTCATTTATGTGATAGACTTCTCTTTGACAAAGAAGTGTTTTAAAAAAAAATTAGCATAATTTGTTATTTAAAAGCAACTTTTATCATTATTTTGTGCTAAAATGTTTTCCTGCCTTAAATCTATTCAATTATATCTGGTGATGTTATGTTATTTAGCAGTGGCGGCTCGTCCTAAAGGGCACAAGGGAACGTGCACTCCCACCTAAACACCAAGTTATTCATACAAACAATTATAAGCTATAATAATAATATTTAAGCTATATAAACAAGAGAAATATTAGAATTAAATAAACCTTTTTTTCTAGTTTTTCTTAAAATAATTATGACATTTAAAATTGCTGAGCGAAAACCTCCAAACGAAGCAACTAGCTTCCCGATCGGGGCAAAGTAGTGAATGTTCCCCAAGTCATGGTGGACAAGAGGAAGGAGAGGGAAGGGATGGGGTGCTCAGAACAGCTCTGCGCAACTCTCAAGTGGGGCAATATTTGAGTGTTCCCCTGCGAGTAGAAGCTTGGAAATAGAGGTGTCTTGTCTTGAGAAGGAGATGCACGTCACTGAAGGGCAAGGGCTCGCTGGGAGAGTGGTATTACACGGTCACATTTCTTTGTTAAAGAAATGTTATGAAACTTTAACAAATCGTCCAATATCTTTTATCAAAGGAAATAATTGTTCAAAGATTTACGCTATAGAACATACTCTAGGCTTTTATCAAAGAAAATGGCAACTGAAAGATTAACCTGGGTGCGAGAGACAGTTAATAATAGAAATGAATTTAGGGCGCAAATATCCTAGGGGCACTTTTCAACAAAATGTATTTTTAGTGTTTAAAAATGTAATAGTTCAAATTAAATATTTAATAATTATTTATAAATAAAAAATAGCACCTAAATATAAAATTCAATATTAAGAATTAAAAAAATAGGCTAATAACATAATCACTTTAATGATTTAGAAAAACTTGGTGTCGCTTAGTCAATGGATAGCTTTGTAATTTGTTTAAATGCTTAAAAATTACTAAGAGAAAAGAGAGGGAAGATTGGACAATATTTTTGTACAAATTGATTAAGCGGGTGTGTGGGTGATGGACGTAAATGTTTATAGCTCATTTTAGAAATAACACAATACTGTAATTGTAGAAACTTTGAAAGACATGTGATGTGTGATAACACATCTTTTATCAAAGACGGCATCAAATATTTTATCATAAATTATATTTGATCAAAGAAATGTGTTATGTCTTTGATCGAAGAAAAATAGGATAGTGTAATACTGGCCGTAGAAAGGACACATTTTTTCTCTAGCTGCTCGCATCCCCATCCACTGTAAAGTAGCGGAATACTTGTCAGTCCGTTCAAGGTCAAGCTTCACATTTTCAGTCCATCACTGAAGAACAGTTAACCAAAGTGCTATGTCACTAGTCAATCGCGCGCGAATGTCTATAACTGTTGACTAATTTATTCTAGTTCTTCGTTCAACGGTTCAAGTGTTTAAAAAATGAATTCCGAAATTAATTCTGTGCAGTACATTATTCATAATAACATTAGTTTTGATGAAAAGCTTTTAATTAAGAATAAAGGCAGGCCGATGCCAATTTTAAATATAGACTGTTCTTCCTCGAATAAATCACGTACCTATCATAGACATTTTAATAAAAACATTTATGATAAATATAAGTGGATGTGCGGGTGTGAAGTGACTAACAAATTATTTTGTTTCTTTTGTTTGCTTTCAAAGGAAGAATCTTCTACATGGATTAAAGGTGGTTTTTCTGATTTAAAACATTTATCAGAAAGAGCTAAGAAGCATGAGCTATCATTAAATCATTTAAATGCAGCAGTGGACTACAATGTGTTGGGAAAAATAGATATTCGGGAGCAATTAAGTAGTGTGTATGTTCAACAAAAACAAAATCACAATAAAAACGTTGACAACAACAGATACATTTTACATTGCTTAATAATGTGTATTAAATTGTGCGTGGTCATGATGAGAGGGTTACTTCTGATAATCGAGGTATTTACTTAGGTTTAATTGATTTTGCAACCGAGCTAGATTCTGCTCTTGCATTGCATTTGAAAGAATCAAAATGTATTTAAAGATACCTCCAAAACCATCCAAAATGAACTTTTGGATTCAATTTTCAAGTTTATCAAACTGAAGTAAAGACCCAGATAAATTCAGCATATTTTATTGCAATCGAAGCTGATGAGACTACCGATTTTTCCAATCAACAACAAATGGTAATTATAATTAGATACGCTTTTGATGGGCAAATTTGTGAACATTTTGGTCTTTTATTAAACCATCTGGATATACAGCACAAATTTTATCCAAAGTCATACTAGAAGAACTTCAAACTAAATTAAATATTCCATCACACAAATTAATTGCACAAAGTTATGATGGTGCAGCCGTTATGAGTGGAAAAAATAATGGTGTTCAATCATTAATAAAACAAATATATCCAAATGGCTATTTTGTACATTGCTATGCACATCAATTTAACCTAATTATGGAACGAGGAGCGCAATGTAACAAAAAAGTGAAGATCTTTTTCGCTAATTTACAAGCGTTCTCTTCATTTTTTTCCCGTTCACCTAAAAGAACAGCGTTCCTTGACGAAATTGTTAAGAAAAGGTTACCACGAGCGGTTCCAACTCGCTGGAATTTTAAAAGCAGAACAGTCAATACTTTATTTGACTACAAAGACTCATTTAAGGAATGCTTAGAAAAAA